>CAUYLG010002135.1:0-48599 GCA_963573385.1 Cacajao melanocephalus | reverse complement strand
CTGCACTGGGAGATGAAGATGTGAGTGTCATCAGCCTTCAGAACCCTGAGGGAGGATCAGCTGGTTGGAGAAAACCCAATCATGAAAATGGAGAAGAGAAATGAGAAACAGGGAAAACCGTGAGGCACAGACAGCAGATGCCTAAAGTTTATCACATGGTGTGGAAAAGATGGGAGAAGTAATCCCCCAGAGGCATTATTATTTCTGTCCTTACTGTGGTGGTTTCCTGCTAACTGTGTGTCTGTGTTTCTGGGGTTCTAGGAGTTGCCATTGTTTACTACTTTTGTATTCTTTAGGCCTTTGAGGGCTCTTGGCCTTAACAGGCAACATAATCCAGTGGTGAAGAGCACAGTTCAGACTACCTCCACTAATTTCTAGCTATATGCACACTGGCAAAGTTGTTTAACTTCTCTGCATCTCCATTTCCTCATCTCTAAACTAAAACCTATTTCCAATGACATTTTGTGAAGATTGAAATAGATGGCTCATAGAAAGCTTCATCATGTTTGTTATTATTATTATTATTAATGCTCCAAAAGAATGTGGAGGCTGCAACCCTAGGGTTTTATGCCAGGCATCTGGAGGAAAGAAGAGTGCCTAAGAATCATACTGTCTCCCTGATTTATAATAAATATTGTACTTTCTAGATGAGTGGAAAGCCGCAGGGTTAGGGTGAGATTGATGAGGCATTTCTGGGTGTTGATACTGGTGGTCGAAGGTAAGAGTTCCCTTTCCCAAGATACCATCTGATCTACTGCAACATATAACATGGGAAGTTCACCCATTACAGGAGATTGGTTTGAAGTCCCCAAATCCTTCTTGATTTGATTTTTATTGTATGGTCAGGCAGTGAACCAATTCTAGACTCACCCTTTAAAGTAAAACTAAGAGGTGAAAAACATGTTTATGGATTCTCAAATTCCTTGGGGGCTGTAGATCTAGATAACAGAAAGGCACTTCTCCACGTAGTAGTCAGGATTGTCATGGTTACTTAATGGTTCACATGATTCACAAGTATACCCTGCTCTCCTCTAAGGCAGTATTTGCACTTCAAAGAAATCAACATTTTTTAAATTCCCATCTAAAAATATGTTTCAGTTGAGAAAATGAAATTAAGGTCTAGAGAAGTTGAAACTTGCAATGGCAAAGTTATATTTGCTGCAGAAATTTCAATAATAAAGGTTTTATTAGAGCTCTAAGTATATAATTGTAAAATAGACTTCAGTGAACAAATTCAGAAATATTTGTTCAGGAGTGATGTCTTTTATTTTCCTTATCACCACAAGCTCTATAACTAACACAAAGCTTCTTACACATTCTTATCAATTTTTACCACCTTTATCACCCACTGTAAGGATAAATAAAACTGAAAGGCATCTTGTGGTATGTCTCAAGGTTGTTTTCGTTAAAGTGATAATGGCTTCTGGTTTTAATGACATTATTACCAACTACTCTTTGCACAATGTAAACTACGTTTTCTAATTGATCAATTACATTGTATCCAGTTTGAATTGTGAAAACATGGTTGTGAAAGAAATGCTCATATTGAATAAAGTTGACAATTAGCTGAGAATTGCGAACCTTTGTTACAGAAACTTTTTTTTGTTATATTTTAACTTCTGGGGTACATGTGCAGATTGTGCAGGATTGTTACATAGGTATACACATGCCATGGTGGTTTGCTGCATGAAGAGATAACATTAGGAGACATTTTCTATAGACTCTCACATTGTATCCTATAATGTTCTATAATATTTAGTTATATTATGACATTAGAAGCTATAACTTTTCATTATAAATGAAACTAGTTGAGGACAGGAGAGGAAAGTAAATTGAATAATGGCACTATTTCTCAGTATTTAATTATTTTAACTGGATGCATACTTTTAAAATGAGAAAAAAACTTATTTAATGGCCCACCACTGTCTATAGAGTCTTTGTTAATTTATTTATTCTCTTCTGGCCTTATCTGTGAAGTTGAGCAAGATAACTTGTATTTTAAAAGACAGGAATTTCTCCCGTTTAAAAAAAAAAAAAAAAAAAAAACTCCTCTGTTCTGGGAAAGTGTTAGTGAGGATGGAGCAACGGAGGGCTCCTGAATAAGGAGATACCTGTGCCCTACTCCAACAGTGTCTCAAAGATGTTGCAAGCCCCAGACCGGACAGCCATGAAATACACCAGGGAGACTGGATCCTAAGCCTAGCAACTCCAGCTTTGACAAAGATTGTCGTTCTTCTAGCATAGCACAGAAGCACCAGAACCATTAAGCCCGAAATGAATTTGCAATCTGGGACAATATGTGTCTCAGCAATAACCTTTGTGGAGGGGTCTGCTTTTCTGATATCTTGGCTCCCAAATTTTGACAACACTCAACGAGCGAGGGAACCACAAAAATAAATAAGGCGAATTTTTCTTCATATTAGCAATACGGAGGCTCAAAGTTTATATTTCTCCAAGGCACCTTCTATCCCCAAGAGCCCAGGGTTACTATATGGATGTTAGATTAATGGGTAGTCCATTTATCAGGGTGGCAAGCTCCCTTTGCCCTGATACCCTTCCATCTTTGCTTGGCTCACTTTGAATTGTATAAGTGAATGATGCCTGCCTTTCCTTGAGCAACTCCTCTATTAATTTAATGAAATTCAGAGGCAAATTGTATGGTGGTCACTTTAACATTTGCTAAAATCTGTTTTAAATTATCCAGAGCCAATCATCCTATGTCTAAATTTCCTTCAAACTTTGCACCGGCCGTTAATCTTATTACAAGCAGAACACATTTTCACTAGGTGCTAAATTACATGTTATGTAGTCCCTTTCTGAAATGTAACACTGAAGGAGAAGATTTGACTATAAGTTAAAGAGAGAAAACTAGCCTCTGAGGGTAGTGTTTCTGAGACAACCACTAGAAGATTGGAGAAGCACAAGCATTCTCTTCTTTTTCTTTTGTTAATAGAGAAGTTGGTCATTTCCTACTAGACTGCACACACGAAGAGATTCTACAGCTAGTATTGCTAAAATTAAGTCCTTCTGGTGGGGATGGGACACATAGATAGGAAGTACATTTTCATTGCAAGAATTCAGATGGGCTAGTTACAGTGATTGCTATTGATGGCCTTTCCAGATTCCATTTACTGAGCCAGTGCATCCATCCCTTAGCTGCCCTTGTCAGATCCACTATGTCTAAAAAACCTGAGGAATTAAAACCGCTCTCTTCTCACCTCCCCCCTACCCACTCATGCATCCTGTCTTGCAATCAGTGGATATAAAAGCCTGACTCCCTGGTCCCAAGGTGGGTTCGTCTGCTGGTGCCCTTCACATTCCACAGTCCCCTGGCCTCAGTCTGAGGCTAGTCTTCAGCTGGATTATATCTATGCTAAGTTTCTTCCCCTGTTCTATGCTGCTCCCTTCACTTCCATATAGGTTTCATCTAATGATACTCCCTCAATAAACCACTTTCACAAGAATCTCCATTCCTAGTTCTGCTTCTGAGGAACCCCACTTAAGACACCAAGGTACTAATTTATATTTCATCTCTGTGTCTATTTATGTTTTCCACTTTCCCTTTCTCAGCCAAGCTAACTCTGCACTTCCTTGTCTCAGAGAAAGTTTGTCAGGACTTCCCAGAGTTTGTTTCCCAGAAACCCAAGTCCATTGTGAAGAACAGAGTTAGAGGAGTGAAAGATTTCCCTCACACTAAAAAGAAAATGCCCCACGACCACCACTGAAGGGGAAAAGAAAAGGGTCTTTGAATTCCTTGAGCAGATGGGACTTCTGGCCTGCTCCCCAGCAATCCAGAGAATACAGGAGAAATTCAATGCTGATGGCCATGTGATATACCTTGGAGGGTGAGTCCTATCCAGGATGCCCAGTCTCACCAAATTCCTGTCCCCTCTATGCCAAGCATATCACCCAAGGTGCTTAACTGTCTCATGAAAACCTGGATGACCTGTATCACAGTTATAACAAGCATAGAAAGGCATCCCCCTATACCTTGGTAATGGATAATCCCAGGGACCTGGCATCACCCCCAAATCACTGTGATAGGATATTCTGCCATCCTGGAATCTACAGAGGACTGGGTTTTTTAAGAAAATAAAGATGTTTAATAAATCTTTCACACAAGTTAAGTTTCATACCTGCTTCATGAAAGGCAGCAAAAGGGCAAGGTTATGATTATTATGTTTTGTTATTATGAAACATTCATTAATATAATGTTTATGAAGCATTTTCATTAACTAATAAAAGTAATACCTTACGACGCACCTGAAAAAAAAATAAGTTCAGGGCAACATATACAGTATGACTGCAATAAGGTTAAATACACATATCCACATTCTTACACAGACAAGGAATGGTAATTATTGGTGGCTTATTTTTATTTTGTTTCTTACGGTTTTCTGTATTTTCTAAACTTTTGTAGACATGATTAATGTTTTTCAAATCAGCTGGTCTCTTCATTTTCAGCTATCTACCACAGGCCAGTCAGTATATGTACTACAAGGCACCAGCCAAGTCACCAGTCCCACTGCCATCAAGTCCAAGTTCTAAGCTCAGCCCATGCTACAGCACTATGAATGTCTCAGGGGCGCTCCCTTAGGCTAGTAAGAACGCATTGAGGGTGGGATTTTGAAGCTGCAGTCAAGTTGGATGTAGGGACTGAGTGTTTAAGGGGAGGGGATAGAGGAAGGAAATGAAGCTTTGAGTTTCTCCTCCTTTTGCATGGCCAACCCACCACTGATGGACAGAGCAGCAGACACAGACACACCGAAACAAAAACCAGACAGGAACAAAGAGGAGACAATTTGGACTTAGTATTCAGTGGCTGTGCCAACATCTGAATGTGGGTCCAGACCCAGACCTTTCCCTGTTCAGGGTCCATGTTGTCAAGCCTGTCTCTTATTTCACAGTCCTCCATTGCTCTGCTACATGATAACCACTTTCTCCCCTTCACCTTTTCAAGTCACCAATGTCAACTATTTCTGCTGCTGACACTGCCCTGCCTTTGACAAGTCACAAAATGAGAACAAGCCTGGGTTCTGGTATCCTCTTGGGGAAACAGAGAAGTGCCTCCTAACTTGAAAATTGTGAAAACAAAAAAAAAGAAAGAAAGAAAATTGTGCTGCTACCTTCCACCCTTACTCCAGGAGTCTCCAATCAACATCCACCTTCACACCAACCTACAAAGATCTAGACAGGTTTCCTCCCTGTCCTTTTCCACCTTCTTTGGCCACAGTCACACAGCCTTTAAGGAAATAGGGAGCTGGTAGCTGATCAGGAACTGCTATTTGGACCAACACACCAGCTCGTGGTCACATGAAACCACATCACTGGTGAGTCTGGGTCCCAAATTTCCCCTCCCATTATTTGCAAAGCCTTTCACTCCCTGCCTTCCCTCCCACCACCTCCACCATGCAGGGCACTGTCACTCATGTTCTTTTTAGTCTTTGTGCACACAACAAATGTGTCATCTTTCTGATTACCGTAAGAAACAGCGTCTTCTCCTGAGCTACTGTTCATTTCTACTTCTCTGGGAAACAAGCCGATCATCTTCTCTGCTCTCTCCACCACTTCTGTTTGGAATCACTAATGTTCATCTCTGCAGTCCTGAAAATACCTGGAAAGGAGGATGGGGGAGGGAGTGTCAGGAAAAGAAATAGTAGGAATGGATTCTGTTACTTTCTTGTTAACACTTTTCTATTCTTTGTTATACAAACATGCATTTTTATTATTGAAAAATGTTATAGAACTATTTTCGTTCAAGAAAAAATGATTCACTTTTATTAAATGGCGTATATCACAAACAACAATTCTCACTGCATAATGACTTCTACACATGTCACTCAAAGCAGTCTTAAGCTTTCTGCATCTTTTCCCATGACAACATCCTGATTAAGTAATCGCTTATATGAGAGTTTACAAATCTGATGATATGCCACAACCAGCTAGGTTTATTTCTCTAGTGTAAAGGTGGTTCAACTTTGGAAAACCATTCATTCATTTATTCATTTATTCAACACATGTACTGAGCACCTACTACATGCCGTGCATTGTTCTTGATGCTGTGGTTACAGCCATGAATAGAGCTGACCTAAATTTCTAATCTCATAGTTCTTACATTTTACTGAAAGAGACGAGCAACCAACAAAATAAAACAGATAGTATATTGTTTTCAATAAGTACTAAAGAAAGAATAAATGGCAGGAAAGAGGATATGAAAAGTCAAGATGGGGTAAACTTTTAGAATGGGTGACCAATGAAGGACTCGCTAAAAAGGTGACCTTTGAGTAAAGATCTGAAGTCAGTGAGGGATCTAAGTATGGTGATGTGGGGTGCGGGTGAGGGGAATACATCCCAGGCAAGGAGACAAGCAACTGTAAAGGTTCTGTAAAAGGAACATGTCCAGTATATTACAAGAACATCAAGAAAGCCAAGATGATGGAGCAGGGTGAGCTAGATAGAGAGAGAGAAGTAGATTAGGCAGAAAAGTAGTAAGATTGAATAGGGTAGGGCCTTGCCAGTGGTAATAAGGACTTTTCTATTTCCTCTAAACAACACAGGAAGTGGGTGGGGAGTTTGAACAAGGGACATGTGTCTGGACTTGTTGAGAATAAACTATAGGAAGATAAGAGTGACAGGGAGACTGGCCTGTCTACATCATTCATGACAACAGCAAACCAAAGAAGACAAGAAACCCCACAATGAAAGCATTTTATAAAATATATCACCATTTCTGATTTTTATAAAACCATTAGTAAAATACGAATAGGAATAGGAGGAAACTTCATTTATGTAACAAAGAATTACATGTAATTCAATGAGTCATTCTTGGATGAATTAAATTAGATATAAAAGAAAACATCCATAACCTGATGAAGAAGATAGAAGCTCATCTGATCTGGCAGACTCATCCTCTCTCTGGTCTATCAAGATTACAGAACTTAATGACTTGCCTCCATTCACTGATAGTATTTCTTTGTACTACGTGTGGGGGGAGGGGGCGCACGAGCCTGTGTGCACAACTGGGAGAGAAAGAGAGATTGACAAACATAAGTGAAATTAGCCTTGAAAAAAAAAGAGAATATAACAGTCACAAACAAAAGTTATACTAAATAATGAAACAAAAGAGGCATTCCCATTGACTTCAAGAACAAGATCAGGAGGCTCTTAAGGACATTCTAGTCAATGCCAGTCATTAAGTTCTGTGATCTTGGTAGACCACAGGGAAGGACCAATCTGCCAGATCAGAAGAGCTTCTGATATATTCTTCATCAGATTAAGGATATTTTCTTTTATGTCTAATTTAACCCAGAATGACTCATGCAGAAGAAGAAAGAAAAGGGGGCATAAATGTTGGAAAGGAAGAAATGAAAAATCATCATTTACAAATGATTATATATAATACCTAAACCAAAGGTATCACCTTAAATTAGAATTAATAAGACAGATCACAAAAATTTGGAACTTGATTAATAAGCTTAAGTGCACTTACTAATATGTGTATAAAAAGAAAGTTTAAAACTGTTGACAGTGGCTGGGAGTGGAAAAGATAAAACAAGGTTCTTTCCCTATATACTTTATATATTTAGTTATTGTTTTGAATATTTTTAACCAATAGTATATATTACTTGTATTACCAGAACAAAATGAAAGACTCCTAATCTGGACTATTATATATATAACACAGACCCTCTTGGCCATTGTATTAGTGCTTAATTTTGGGGGGTGGAGTTACAGACCCCTTGAGAAACAGATGAGGTCAATGATCTCTGTTCCTGAAAAAAAAAATGCATTTAACCACACATATAATCCCAAACAAAATTTTGCAGGTGAATACAATTTCAGGTGGTCCACAGAGTTGAGCAGGTGAGAATACCTACTGTGGGTTCATCAGCGGGGATTGTTCCCTAGGCATACATTTTATCGAGAGGGCGCCAAGGCAGATGTGTACTGGCAGGCAGTAACCTTGCAGCAAGGCTAGATTCTTCCTGGGTGCCCTGGAGCTAAGGAGGCCAGAGGTGAGAAGCCTAGGAGGCTGCATCTCTTAGGCCAGGTGGTAGTAGCAGACAGTGTTTGGAGCAAGGTTCACTGGTAACCACGAATAAGGATAGACAGCAGTCAGGCCCGGGAGCTTCCCCCAACAATCACTTCTTCAGGCTTCACAAATCCTCAGCTGCAGGGTCAGGTGAAAACAGCAATCCTTTCTATGCATCAGTGGGTTACCTCTGAGAACCTGGGGAAGGGACAGAAGTAACCAAAGACATTTAACCAGGTCTGCATCTTGGTCACTGGTCCAGGTATATTTTGGGAGTGAGCAACTAACACAGGTGCCTGAATGAAGGAGATGAGGGAGCAGCTCTGGCATATGGGAGGGAGTAGAGGGACAGCACCTCCCTCCTCCTCCTGATAGGGCAGGGAGGATTTGACCACCCTTCACCTGCCACACTCAGTTTCCTTGGCCTCACAGCTCTTCCTTTGGCCCAGAGCTGAATCATTAACTGGAGCCTAATCCGAGGACAGGTGTGCAAAACTCTCATGGTTACAGCCATTAAAGTACGGGAGGTTCACACACAGCAGTTATCAGTGGTTTGAGAATATTAAATAAATGTGTTTTTCTAACAGGATCATTTATTTATGCAACTTAAAAGCTGTCCCAGAAGGAGAAAAAGTAGCATATTATTTGTCGAAAATAAATAAGATTGGACAACTGAACATCTCTCTGTGGATCAATTTACAGATCATATGGAAATATGCTTATCTTATTGAGAAATATTGCATTTAGATATTCAAATATCTTAGCATATTTTAAAAACTGTTTCCTATGTGGCCAAAAGAATTCATGTTCTATTCTGTAAAAATTAACCAAAATGAATGGTGCTTTCCAATGGATGCAGGAAGTCGTTTTTCTTTACAAAACATGCCCACCCTTTTTTGTTGCTACTTCCCACATTGCATTCTTGTTTTACTGAATTTTCTTACTATAAAAATAAAGCATGATGATAGTTTTCAAAACAAAACAGAAGTATTTGGGAAATTCAATCCTTATCTCCTTTCTGACACTCTGCCCCTTAGCTATACCGGAACAGGGAATCAACTGCAATGAAAATCCTGGGGGCTGAGGAACTAGAGGTGGAGCGAAGGAAGAGTGTCCAGTAGCCCAGGAAAGGATGAAACAATTCCCCCCCAAAAAAGTAAACATTTTCAGTAGCCCTCGGAGAAGATGCAGCCCCTCCCCGGTAACCAGAGAAAGGCAATTTCTGAAAGTAGGGAGAAGGGGCTACTTTGGGCCTCCAGGACTACAAAGACAAAAAAATGAGTGACAGGACCTGATGTGGTGGGGTGAGATGGGAGTGAGGGTAAAGGAGGGGGCTCGTACTCTTGGTGGGAGTGGAAATTGGGGACCCAAGCTAACTGGCGATGCAAACCTCACGTGACCAGGAGCTGACGTGGGCAAAGGTACTTAAAGCCCTGACCGCCGTTCTCCGTCCTCCTCTGGGTACCAACTCTATTGCGCAGCTCGCTGCCGTGTGATTAACCCAGGCGAGGAGGAGGAGGAGAAAATATCCCCAGATCCGGGCAGGTGGGTGTGAGGGTGGGCACAGCCTCAGACCCCTGAATAGGAGTAATCTAGGGATGCGGGAGTCCGAGGCCGCGGGTGCCTCCGTGTCTCCCACTCCTGGCCGGCTTTATAGACCTGAGGTGCTCAGACGCGGCTCATTTTGGTGGGCGGTGGGGAAAGGGGGAGGGGAAAACGAAAAGACTTAGACTTTAAGGAGAATCCGCTTACTTCCTTTCCAGGCAGTGTTTTTTGGTTTTGTTTATAACACAGGCCCGACCCCACATCCAGTCCTGTGTTGTGAGAGGAGGGAAGAGAAATAAACGTGGCAGCGCTGGGAGGTTGGGAAAGGGGGCGGGGGTGGGGCATGCAATTTAGTAACAATCTGAGCCGTTCATTCCTACCCTGACCTCCCCTACCACCGCTCCCGCACCCTCCCTTCCCCCAGCGTGGCCCTCTGTGTTTTGGGGGTGCTGGGAAATGGGTGTACTAGCTGCTATTGGAGAGATGGCGGGTTTGGCGCTGTCTGAGCTTCACGGGGAGCGCGGGGAGAACCTGAGAGAATCTGATATAAAACCACCTTGTTAACTCGCAGACTGCTTTCCAGACACCTCTGGCCCACACAGCTGTTCACCCCCGTCTTTTCAGTCCTGGAAAAGGAATTCGGGTATGCAGGCGGGAGAAATGGCGGTTGTTGGGAGGATTTGGTTGGGAAGTGGGAGGTAGAGCCCATAGCAGAGACATCGGGGAAAATGACGACCCTGAATCCGAAAAGGCAGACGTTGAGGCCCCTCTTCTGCAAGCTAATGCTAAGCCTAGGGGCTGGGGAGTGAAAGACGGGTGCTCCTAGGAGGGGAACACCAGATTGTTTGGCAGGAATCCCCCATACCGAGTCCCATCCTGCTTTTACTGCACCCTCGCCCCGCTCCCCTCCCTCTTGGAGCCAGGAGAAGGGGTGTGGCGGTCTGTCCAGGAGAAATGGCGGACGGGGCGGGGCAAAGCGAAAGGAGGGATGGAGTGCTTGCGGAGCCTGCGCCGGAGGAGGATTGAGTTGGGAGGGGTGGGATGAGAAGAGTTGAAGGAACTGAGAGGTAGGATCATTTGACATTCTGGTGTGCGAACAAGAAAAGGCTATTACTGAGACGCTTGTCCTGGGTGCTGATCCATCCACCAGGCTTCCACTGTCTAAAATCGGGCAGTCTACATTTCTGCTCTTCAGTCGATCCTTAGGATGAAGCTCTAACTGAACTGAAGTAAGGAGAAGCACCCTTGAATCCTTGGAGGTCAGTGTTGGGGTTGAAATTGTCTGGGGCCCCTTGGTGTGAGTGTGGCAGAGACCAAAGCAGAGTATGGAACCAGAGGCTCCTCCTGAGTCTTCTTTCTCTTTAAAATACACCCTTGCCCTGGGCCCTTTCTTTTTGGTGCAGAGAAAGGGGCGTGGCATCTGCCTTAGTTAATATTTGAGGGAGGAAAGGCTGAGGAGGAAAAGAGGATCCCTGAGAGGGGAAAACTTTTGACCCACAGGGGTTCAAATCAAGAAAGGAACCAGAATTCGTCCACCAAAGGCTCAAAAACGCCCTTTCTGATCTGTCCTCAGGTCTGTCTTCCTTTTGGCCTCTGTGAAACTACAGCTACAGTGGGAAAAAGCAAACCGCTCTTGATACCAGGAGGTTGGTATGTGCGTGAGCACCATCTAGGGACCTTGGGGGTAAAGGTGGGCATCATAGCCAAATCTAAGATCACTACTGTTTTTCCAGCTCTCCACCAGCTTTGCCGCTGCCTGTACTGCCTCTCGTCCCCTCATTTAGATGCTGGGAAGTTGTAGGCATTGGTAGGGCAGGCTAAGGTTGAAGATATAGATATAAAACGTTAAACTAGGTCTGTGAATCAGCAAACTCAGGCCTTGACACCTGTGTCTGGGTGCTAGCTAGCCCACCCACCAAGCATTGTGTCCCTAAACTCTTCCCTAAGTAGGACTGGTTAGACACGAAGTGAACCAGAGCCCTAAGCTTCATTTTTATCCTTTACCCCTAGGCCCTGCCTAAGCCTCAGCAGAACTTGTAAGCCTAAACTGAAGAGCCTCACCCGGAGGAGCAGGCATACCTTAACCTTAACCAAGCCAGTTCCACCCTCTGGATCAGTGAATAACCCCAGCTGCACCATGAGCCGCGTTCGAGATGCTGGCTGTGTAGCAGCAGGGATAGCGATCGGGGCTGGTGCCTGGTACTGTGTCTACAAATACACCAGGGGAAGAGACCAGACCAAGAAGAGAATGACCAAGCCCAAAAACCGGGCTGTGGCTGGGACTGGAGCCAGGGCTAGAGCCGGCCTCAGAGCCGGATTCACAATTGACCTTGGGCCAGGATTCAGTCCCCCAACCCCAGTCCGCGCTGAAGCAGAGGACAGGGCCCAGGATGAAGCCTCTGCTCTGGACACAGCTGGAGCTGAGGCAGTGGCCCCAGCTGCATCCAGCGCTGAGGCTCAGAGTGGGGCAGGAAGTCAAGCCCAAGAGGCAGATGGAGCCGGGGTTGGGCCTAAGGCCGAGTCAGTAGTTGGGGCTGCAGTGGCTTCTACAATAGCACCACCTCCCGTGGTGACAGAGGCCCTTGCAGCTGCAGAAGCCCCTGCAGTGGCAGGGGCTCCCAAAGTGGCAGAAGCCCCCATAGAAGTGGAGACTCCCAGGGCAGCAGTGCCTCCTGGGACAGTGGTGCCTACCGAGGCAGCAGCACCCACTGAGGTGACCAAGGGTCCTGGGGTAGCAGCACCTACCAAGGTAGCTGAAGTTCCCAGGGTGGCATCGCCTACCAAGGCAGCTGAGGCTCCTGTGCCCCCAATGCCTACTGCGGCTGTAGCGCCTCCTGAGGCTGCAGAGCCTCCTGGAACTTCTGGTTCCCCTAGAGCAGCCGCAGTTCCTGGAACAACTGCCGCCAAGAAAGCAACCCCTGGGGCTCACACTGGGGCTATACCTAAAGCCACATCAGCAACTGGAGCTGTACCCAAAGGTGGAGCCAAGGCCAGGTCCCGGAATGGGGGCAAGGGCAAGGGCAAGAAAAGCAAGGTTGAAGTAGACGAATTGGGGATGGGCTTCCGTCCTGGAGATGGGGCTGCAGCAGCTGCTGCAGCCTCTGCTAATGGTGGACAGGCTTTCCTGGCAGAGGTCCCTGATTCTGAGGAAGGGGAGTCTGGGTGGACTGACACAGAGTCAGATTCAGACTCTGAGCCTGAGATTCAGCACAGAGGGAGGGGAAAAAGACCCGTTGCCATGCAGAAGCGCCCCTTTCCTTATGAAATTGATGAGATTCTGGGTGTCCGCGATCTCAGGAAGGTCCTTGCCTTGCTTCAGAAATCTGATGATCCTTTCATCCAACAGGTAGCTTTGCTCACTCTGAGCAACAATGCCAATTATTCATGCAATCAAGAGACAATCCGCAAATTGGGAGGCCTCCCAATTATTGCAAACATGATTAACAAAACTGATCCCCACATTAAAGAAAAAGCCTTAATGGCCATGAATAACCTGAGTGAGAACTATGAAAATCAGGGCCGGCTTCAGGTGTACATGAATAAAGTGATGGATGATATCATGGCCTCTAACCTGAACTCAGCAGTTCAAGTAGTTGGACTAAAATTTCTAACAAACATGACTATTACTAATGACTACCAGCATCTGCTTGTCAATTCCATTGCAAACTTTTTCCGCTTGTTATCTCAGGGAGGTGGAAAAATCAAGGTTGAAATTTTGAAAATACTTTCAAATTTTGCTGAAAATCCAGATATGTTGAAGAAACTGCTCAGTACCCAAGTGCCAGCCTCATTTAGTTCCCTCTATAATTCTTATGTGGAATCAGAAATCCTTATTAATGCCCTTACTCTATTTGAGATCATCTATGACAATCTCAGAGCAGAAGTGTTTAACTATAGAGAATTCAATAAAGGTTCCCTTTTTTACTTATGCACTGCATCTGGAGTGTGTGTTAAGAAAATTAGAGCCTTAGCAAATCACCATGACCTCTTAGTGAAAGTGAAAGTTACAAAGCTAGTGAACAAATTCTGATTGGTTATGTGCTGTCAAAAGACTTGAAGAAATTTCTTGATTTTGCAGTCTGGAAGCATTGAAATTTGAAAGTCACTGCTTTTCCACTTGCTCATATACTAAAGGAATCCTTTCAGCTGCCAGTTTTGAATAATGTATCATCCAGAGTGATGTTATCTGTGACAGTCACCAGCTTTAACCTGAACCATTTTATAAATACCAAATAAATAGACCTCTTGTACTGACAACATATTTGTGACTTTAATCGTGCTGTTTGGATGGAAATATTTTTACTGGTTCCTCTGAATTGACAGTAAACCTGTTCATTATGAATGACCTACTGTTCTATTATTTGTTTTGACTTGAATTTATCCACCAAAGACTTCATCTGTGTATCATCAATAAAATTGTATGTTTCAACTGACAAAAAGTCATTCTAATGCTTCAATTTAAAATCCAGCTGGAGAGATAAGGTACATAAATACAAAAAGGTGTATACAAAGATCTTTGAAAAATAATAATAATTAATAAATACAAAAGGATTACTAACAGTACCTGGGTTTATGTTCTTTGTCAAATATATACTATCTGTTTAAATGAAGCAGTGGTTGCTGAGAAAGCTTCAAGGAGTAAGGGCACATTTAAACTGAGCCCTGAAGGACAACATAGAAGGGCATTCCAGGAGGGGTAGATGCTTTGGAGAAAGACATGGAAGTGAGAAATCTGTTTCTGTGATAGGAAGGTAGCCAATTTGCTTGGAATGGAAGCCATGGGAAGAGGAATGATGAGAGATAAATGTGAAAATTCAGAGTGAGGAAAGTTTGAGGAAGATCCTATACTTCAAACCAAAATATTGAAATAATACCCTGTCATATTATTTGAGTTGCTGGACATTCTTGACAAAAGGAAAAATAATATGATGGCAATGTGAAAGATGGATTGGAGCTATGTTGGAGACTGGACATTTATTAGAAATTTAGAATAAACCAAGCAAGAGATAATGAGGGGTGAAATGGGGTGGTGACTGAAGGAACTGTTAGTGTATGAAGGTAATAAGAGACAAAACAAAACAAGAAAGACAAAGATCTGCTGCGTGACGCTGGTCTGTGGATCAACAAAGAGGGAGGACTGTATAACCTCATGCAGGTCCTGACAGGGAAGAGCCCTCTTTTGGGGGCAACTGTGGAGACAGCACAGTGACAAAGTGAGTCACCATTTAGGGTGAGAAAAAAAGCACTGTGGCAGAAAGAATGACTCTTGGCCCAGACCAGTGGTTGGCTTCCTAGGGTTAGAGGGTCAGGTCTGCTCTCTTTTAGAAGAAGGGCACTGGTGAGGCCCTGATGGGAGGCCCCATCCCCACTCTCAAGTTGACTTATGAGCAGGTATAACTTTCTCCCTCCCCTCCCTGGCCCACTGAAGCAATTAGACAATGGGAGGGTCCCAGAGATCTTTCCAAACCCAGCCTGCTTTCCTGACACCCTTTATAGTTAATAACAGTATATTGTAAACTTGAAATTTGCAGAAAGAGTAGATTTTAAGTGTTCTAACCACAGAAAATAACTATATGGGGCAGATGCATATGTTAATTAGTTTGGTTTAGCCATTCCACAATGTATACATATATCAAAAAGTCATGTTTACCCCTAAATATATACAATTCTTATTTATCTATTAAAAATAATTTTTAAAACTGTGATATACTTCTATATTGGCATGAAAAGACATTAACTACAGGTAAGAGCCTGTGTCATCAGTTAAAATGTCCACACAATTAAAACTGGGTGAAATTTTTTTCAGATGTTTATTATATACATCCCTGTGTATTTTTTTCATTCAATTGGAATCATATTGTATGTCAGCGGTTCTCAACATATAGTCCATGGACTACTGCAGGTCCCTGAAACAGTAAGGTCAAAACTCTTTTCAAAACAATAGTAACATGTTATTTGCTGTTTTCGCCAGGTTGACATTTGCACTGATGGTGCAAAAGCAACGGTAAAACTTCTGGGGCCTTAGCATGGATTATGGCAGTGTCCCCAAACTGTACTAATAGTGATTGCATTCTTTAGAACCACACGCTCAAATTTTTTTAAATCCAAATTCATTTTAAAATGTCTTTAATACAGTTCTTATTTACAAAAATTATATATGATAAAATCTCAGTGATTGAGTGCATGTCTTTTTAATACTTCGTGTGATGAAATAGGAAGTACGCACAAAGCACATCTGCTGCATAGCTTAGGACAATGGTTGTCTCTAAGGTAAATATTTGCATAATCATTTGAGTTGTGCTGAATTAGCTGCTTTTTTCATGGAACATTATTTTTACTTGAAGAATGACTGACAGACAAACTATGGGTTTTCAGACTCGGGTATTTAGCAGAGATTTTTTTGAAAATAAATGAAGTGAGACTTCAAGAAAAACTATTGACAGGATTCGTCACCAATAATAAAATTTGAGCTTTTAAGCAAAATTAGAATTTTGTAAAACTTGCATCCACAAATGCAAGCTTGACAGCTTCTAATACTTGAAGATTTTTTAAAGAGATCAGTGGTGATAATAATGGCGGTGATGGCCTTTTTCCTTTCTCTCCTTCTAGGAGAGACTTGATGAAGGACCCTAGGGCCTAATGTTGATCTTACCCAGTTTTACTGTGATCATTGTAACCCATATGACATTGAACCCATGGCTATTTAATAAATAATATCATTGCTGTAACAGGTAACAACATGACCCTGAGTGAGGTTAGACCCAAGAATTTTTGAACTCTTACTATGGAGAACCTGAAAATATGTCATTCCTGGAAAAGGACTTCTTCTGGGTAAGATAGAGGTAGTATTTGAGTTCATATATGGAAGATGGATGCGTTAGCATTTCCTGGCTTGATCCTTACTATTCAGGTAGTCCAACCAGCTTCATCTGCTCTGATTAACAATGGAAACTTCCATAACCTTCAGGTGAAACCTATTCCAATACGAAGATGTGTGGTCTGGCCTAATGAATAAGCTACAAATCACACAATAGGGAAGTATTTTTTCCTAAGGTCAGGGTTTTTGTGCCTTAAATCACATCACATGTGAAAGTACAAGTGTAGTTCAGGTGTGGCTAAATCTTAAAAGAGTGGTTCTTTGAAAGATTTAACTTAGTAAAATTATAACAATAGGTACCAGGAATTGAGCATCAGCTATATAGTATTCCATTATTCCTGAAATATGACTGTTGAAACATTTCTTAAATATTCTGTACTAGAGTTATTACCTTTTATATTGTGTGTCCAGGGCCTGAATGAAGAAGTACAGTTCTCACAACTGTTTCCACTGAATAGTCCTGCTTTCCTTGCTTTAATTTGTTAGTCTGGGTAAACAGTCGGGTCAAGGAACATTCATGTTCTCTCTTTTTAGGAATACGGCCTAATAAATGCAAGGACTGAGAATACAGGGCTGTCATTTTAGTAGCAGTGCACAATGATAAAGTGATACAAACTCCTACTCTTGGAGTTCCGGGAGCTGCATTTGTTTTCACCCTTTATCAGGGTGGAAACCTGATATATGTATATATAAAGAAAAATGTTATGGAACTATAAAAAGAAATGAACAAATCAACAATCACATGGAAGAATTCAACGTACTTTTCTAAAGTGTTTAAAGGATAAGGAGAACAAAAATATGCTATTAATATATCTTGATAGTAAAGATATAGAATCGTGAGCAATTTGGTCAACAATCTGATTTAATGGACATATACAGAATTCTGCACCAAATAACAGGAGAATACACTTTCTTCTCAAGCATAAGGGACTGTTTATAATAATGATCAAGAATTTGGCCATAAGAAAGATCACAACAATTTCCAAGAATCAGCGTCATAATAATCACTTTATTTGACCAAAATGCAATTAGAATAGAAAAAAATAACAAGATAATCTTTTTTTTAAATCATGTGTTTGAAATTTTATTTATTTATTTATTTATTTATTTATTTATTATTTTGATATGAGTTCTCACTCTGTCGCTCAGTCTGGAGGGCAGTGGCATGATCATAGCTCACTGCAACCTCTGCTCCCAGGCTCAATCAATCATACCGCCTCAGCTGCTCAAGTAACTGGGACTACAGGTGCACACCACGTTGCACGGCTAATTTTTTGTATTTTTGGTAGAGATGAGTTTCTCCATGTTGCCCAGGCTGATCTCTAACTCCTAACCTCATGTGATCCTCCTGCCTCAGCCTCCCAAAGTGCTGGTATTACAGGCATGAGCCACCACCTCTAGTCATTTTTGGAAATTAAAAAAAAAAAACTTTTTTTGTAGTTTATGGGTTAAAAAAGGAAGCATAATAGAAATTTTGAAACACTGAAAACTGAATAATAACAAAAACACTAAATATCAACATTTGTAGGATTCAGTAAAAACAATATTGCTATATATTTTTTTATTTTTTAATTTCTTCTAAAAGAAAAATATGGGGTACACATGCAGAATGTGCCATAGTGGTTTGCTGCACCTATTGACCCGTCCTCTAAGATCTCTCCCCTCACCTCCCACCCTCCAACAGGCCTGGGTATATATTGCTTCCCTCTCTGTGTCCATGTGTTCTTAATAAAAAACAGTATTTCAAAGGAAATTTATGGTCTTAAGTTTTTATGTTACATAAAATGTCTAGAACAGGCAAATCTATAGAGATGGAAAGTTAAGTAATAGTTGAAAGGAGTGGCAGAGGCAACATGAAGAGTGACAACTCATAGGTGCAAGATTTCTGTTTGGAGTGATGAAAGTATTCTACAATTCATTGTGGCAATGGTTGCACAACTCTGGAAGCATAGTACAGAAGGTTAAATTTTACACTTTAAGTAGGTGAATTGTTTAGATGAATTATATCTCATAGAGCTGTTTTAAAAATCTTATGTTAGACTAGAAAAAAAGGTAAGCATTAATGAGCTAAGCATCCAAATCAAAAGTTAGAGATAGACCGATAGAATAAACGTAAAGATAATAAAATGAAAAAGACAAGCGGAAATAGACGAAATAGAAAAAAATATATTTGATTGAATTTTAAAAAGCCAAAGATTGGTCCTCAAAAGATATAATTAAAAAAGCAAACCTTTGGTAAGACTAATCAAGAAAAAAGGTAAAAATAAACTATATTGGCAGTGAACAAGAGGACATGATAATGAATAAGCAGTGATTTTAGCAGATAAGAGAATACCATAATTAACTTTATGACAATGAATTTGAAAATGTGGATGAAATGGATACATCTTTTTGAAAAATAAAACTTGCCAAAATTGGCTCAGAAAGAAACAGAGAATCCAAAGGACCCTATAACCACTGAAAAAAAATTAAATCATTAGTTTAAAAGTTCCCTGCCCCTCTCCTCAAAAAAATAGATCCAGATGGAACAGATAAAGTCCAATCTTGTACAAACTCTTCTATGGGCTAGAAATAAGAAATGTTCTCCATGCATTTTATGAGACGAATATCTTTTGTATTAAAACTGACAAGATTGGTATAAAAATGAAATGACAAACAAGTCTCAAAATATAGATGTGAAAATCTTAAACAAAATACCAGCAAGTAGAATCCAGCAATGTATTTTAAAAAGTCATGGTCAGAATGGTAACACCGAGTTGGCTTAACATTTTTACAAATCTATCAAAGCTTAGTTGATACATTCTAACACTATATGGAAATATAAAGATCCAACAAGAGCTACACCAATTTGAAAAGGAAGGATAGAGTGGAGACTTACTCTACTGGATAGTAAGATACACTATATGTGTCAGTCAGGGGAACAATAGGCTATGCTGAAGTAACAAACGAACCTCAAAATCTCAGTGAAGTAAACAAAGGCTTATTTCCTATTTACATAAAATGTAATGATTAGGTAGCTCTCCAGTCTTCCATGCAGTTACCCAGGAACCTAGCTAAGGCTTCTTGCATCTTGTAGCTCCTCCATCTAAACACACAGCCTTTTACACCAGTGTTTAATAACTTTGACCCAGTAATAATAAACATTGCTTTGTTTGTAGTACCTAGTTCAAATAGTCATATGACCTCAATCTAACTGCAAGGCAAGCTAGGAAAGTAAGTACAAAAATCACTTGGTGAATACCAGCTATCACTGCCATATCATAGTAACAAAAGTAATATGGAAGAGATAAATAGGTAAATGGAAAGGCTTAGAGACAGAGTTAAGTAGATACAGAAACTTAATATGCTATAAAATTGGCACCACAAATCAATGGAGAAAGGATGGACTGTTTAATATATGGTGTTGAAAAGACTTGCTCACTATTTGAAGAAAAATAAAGCTAGAATCCCCCTTAGCACGAAGTATAAATCCAGACTACAGATAATAAAATAAATATGAAAGCTAAAATTATGGAGTTAGTAGATGATAATATAGGAGAATATATTTGTGGCCTAGAATTAGATAACAATTTCTTAAACAAAACCTCAGAAGTAGATGCCATAAGACACAAAAAATTAATAGATTTGATTACATAAAAAATAAGAATTTCTATTCAATAAGGGGCATCATAAAGTTAATAGATGACAGAGAAAAGTTATATGCAATACCTTTAACAAAGGATTAATAGCTAGCATATACAAAGTATTCCTGCAAATCCAAAAGAAAAGGACAGGAACACACTGCCCTAAAGAGACAGAAGAGGACAGATGAGGTGGCTCCTGCCTGTAATGCCAGTGCTTTGGGAGGCCAAGGCAGGTGGATAGCTTGAGGCCACGAGTTGAAGACCAGCTTAGACAATATGGCAAGATCCTGTCTCTAAAAGAAAAACTCTTTTAAAAAATTAGCTGAGTTTGGTGGTGCATGCCTCTGGTCCCAGCTATTTGGAGCAGCTAGGCAGAAGGATTGCTTGAGCCCAGGAGGTCAAGACTGCAGTGAGCCATGTCCATGCCACTGCACTCTAGCCTGGGTGACAGAGTGAACCCTATCTCAAAAAGTAAAATAAAGTAAAATAAAATAAACTGACAAAACATGACAAATATACCCAGAGAAGAGGAAAACCAAAATGCTCAGAAGTACATGAAGAGATGTTCAAACTCATTATTAATCAGTTAATTACTAATTAAAATTCAATTATAAATCCATTTATACGTATTTGGCTAGCAAAAAATTTAAAGCTGGGACATTCCAATTGTTAGTGAGGGTACAGAGATAGAGGAATTCTAACACACACAGCTGTTTAGAGTTTAGACTGGAGCCGCTATCCCAAAGAGCAATCTGACATACATAAATGAATTATACATACGCTGTATGGCTCAACAATTCCATTTATTTTATATATATTCCAGAACACTTTTCACATAGGTCCATAAGGGGACATGCATGAGGTAACAGAAAGTTGGAGGCAGTCTAGATTTTATTTCCAGGAAAATGAGGAAGTAAGTTAGAGTGGATGAGTACCATGGCACATTACGCAACGTTGTGAAAGTACAGACAATGTACACAGAGTGACATAGATGGATCTTTCAAAAAATATTACTGATTGGGGAAAAAAGCCAGAATGAGATCCACAGCACCATGCTACTCTCTAAATTCATGCATACAAAGAATATAAGTTTTTAAAAGAACTCAAACAAATAAAACTATACACATCAAATACATTAGAATGGTTTGCCTTTGGAGAGGAGATGGAAGTAAAGAATAGAGAACAAAGGAAACAAAGTAGTAAATGAATTAATAAAGAAAAGAAAATGGGTTTTGACTAGACTAATGCAGATAGTATGCTACGAAGGGAGGAATATGGTAAGTATAATCCTCATCACCTAAGGTCCAAAAACAAGGGAACAAAGAAATCTATAAATGTTGTAGTAGTATAAAAGTTTAAACTGTTGTAATGAAAGAATCAAAAATTGTATGACTTAAAAAATATACTTCTCATTACCAAAAGAGTTTGAGGTTAAAGTTCCAGGTCAGCCGAGAGGCTCTGCTACATGTGGGCATTCAGGGTCCCAGGCTCATTCCATCTTGTAGCTCCAACCTTCTCTAGGTACTCAAAGTTCTCTCCATTCAGCTGATAGGTGGGAAAAGAGAGAGCACAGGTCAAGCATAAGGAAGGGAAGCATATGAGGGAAAATCTGGAACACATCACTCCTGCCACAATCCATTGGCCAGAACTTAGTATCATGGTTGCACCCAATCATAAGGAACAATGATCACTATAGCTAGACCACTACTGAGCAGTCTAGCTGATTCCAAGGAGGAAGCAGAAAGATGGATATTGGGGAGCACTAACAGCCTCTACCACAGTTTGCAAAAGTTTTGTTGAGGGAATTATAAAATGTTTTTAAAAGATATTAATCATCCACAATGCTGATCTCAGTGCCTGCTTCCTGGACAATGGTTTACAAATGTTTTCAACCTCACTGGTACATTTCGCAGGGCTAGTTTGATGCCCAAGTTTCTCTCTCCACTCTCAATGTCCATGATCAGTAATGTCTTCCATTTCCCCTGCAAATATGTCCATCCCCCAAAATGTGAGGGTGGAGAGGCAGGCAGGGATTGGAATTAGAGAATGGACAGGATGTCAGTAACAGAGGCAGAGAATGAACGTGAGATTTGTACTTCCTCATGTTTTCATTTCCCCATATACTATTACAGTCTTAAAAAATAAGCATCAGTGGCCAGGCATGGTGGCTCACGCCTGCAATCTCAGTGCTTTGGGAAGCCGAGGCGGATCACCTGAAGTAAGGAGTTCAAGACCAGCCTGGCCAGCATGGTGAAACCCCATCTTTACTAAAAATACAAAAATTAGCTGGGTGGGGTGGCACATGCCTGTAGTCCCATAGTCCCAGCTACTTGGGAGGCTGAGTCAGGAGAATCACTTGAACCCAGGAGGCAGAGGTTGCAGTGAGCCTAGATCATGCCAATGCACCCCAGCCTAGGTGTGACAGAGTGAGACTCCGTCTCAAAAAAAAAAAAACAAAAAAACAAAAAAAAACATGCAAGAACAACAAAAAATCAGCATGCAATCATTTTTACAATCAGGAAAAAAGTGAAGATATTGTCACTGAAAAATTAAAAAGGAATTAATTTGGGGGAAAAATCTATCATAAAAAATATTTCTGGCCAGGAGCAATAGCTCACATCTGTAATCCCAGCACTTTGGGAGGCTGAGGCAGGTGGATCACTTGAGGCCAGGAGTTTGAGACCAGCCTGGCCAACATGGTGAAACCCTGTCTCTACTAAATATAAAAAAATTAGCTGGGCATGGTGGTGCATGCCTGTAATCCCAGCTATTCGGGAGGTTGAGGCAGAAGAATCACTTGAACCTAGGAGTTTGCGGTGAGCCAAAATCGCACCACTATTCTCCAGCCTGGGCAACAGAGTGAGTGAAACCCAGTCTCAAAAAAAAAAAAAAAAAAAAAAAAGCCAACTTAAGAGGTAGGAAGTGCTTTAGCCCAATTAAGTTTTATGAATGTATTGCTTTTCTGCAGAAGAGTTTATAAACATGCTAAGGTATTTAATAAGGTAATTGGTACAGTTTTTGATATTTAGAAGGATTAGACTGAATCCTTCTAAACAATGAGATTTAACTCTAGGCAAATGGAAAAGCTGTGAGATTGATGCTGAGAGGTATGAGGAATGCAGAGATGGTCCTATCCTTTCTGCCCAGTCAAGATAGGGGGAAGGTGCTGCCCCCCATCCCCTCTCATATTTCAAAACTTCTCATCTCCTTCATATGGGCACCTGACTCTTGCTGACTCCAAAAATATACCTGGACAGGTTACCAAGGTGGTGACTTGAGTGAATGCTTTTGGATCCTTCCTTCCTCCCTCCCTTAAATTCCCACAGGGGTAACCCAGCCCCAGCTAAGAAAAGAGCCACTGGAAACCAGAACACATGCCTTCTAGACCACTGCAGCTGAGGGTGTCCATGAGGCCTGGAGAAGTGATTGCTGGGAGAGTGTCCCCAGCTATCTGTCCACTCTCTACCCTTATTCACAGTGCCTGAATGTAAGCCTCCCTGGACCCTATCTGCTGCCTCCCACCTATCCTGAGAAGTGCAGTCTTGTTGGCCTTTCATGCCCAAACTCTGCATCTCCAGGGAACCTAGGGAACCTAGCTTTACTGCAGGGTTGCTGCCTGCCAGTTATCTTCCTCCCTAGTGGCCCCTCAGCCAGGCTGAGGACAGTGTCCAAGAAACTCTCACCTGCTGACCATACTGATTAACCTAGACCAGGTGTTCTCAACTGGACAAGTCTATAAATTCCTGGAAATTGTATACAAGGCTGTGTATTGGGAGTGAGGGGACAGTGCCTGTGAGTTTTCCAGGTGAGAGGCTATAAGCTATATTATTAACATGTTTTTAATTGGAAGTATAACCCTAAATATATTAAACACCGCTGGCCCAGAAAGTTTATATTTGTTCTAAATAGGAAGATTTTTATTTTTTAACAGTAAAACTAATAGAGTCATTGTAAAAATTTCAAACAATGCAGATAGGTATTGTATACATTCATTCGCTTAGTAAGTCTTTATTGAGCGCCTAGGTCTTTGTATTCATGAAGCTCACAGACTAATGGGATATACACATTAATCCAATAATCACATGAATGTACAAATAATTATAATTCCACATAAGTACAAAGAAGGAATGGAACACAGGTATGTATATAACAATATAGCAGAAGATCAAGGCATACTCTGAGGGGCTAAAGAGGGAACAAAGAAAGCTTCCCTAAGGAATTAAAATTTGAGAGGAAATAAGGAAAAGTATAATTAACTAGGCAAAGAGGATTACATAAATGTCTTGTAATCACACATCCTGCACAATACCATAGCTAACACATACGTATAATTGGAATAAACCACAGTCCACAAACTCAAGTGTATAAAACATCCAGCTTTTATTTTCTATAGCAATACTCATAATTTATATTTTGTCTTTCTATCCCATTGTGATGCTGAAATTGAAACAATTTAGGATCTGCTGTGTTTTTCGTGGTGTGTCTAAGTTCAAAGATGCTTATGAAGCACCTTAGAGTTGTTGGAAGAAGTCCCAGTGATTCTAGTATTATCGTTCTACATAGTTCACCATTCTCATTCCTTCCTCATGACCCCTTCAGATATTGTGGCTTTCTATTTTGCTTGTGTCAACCTTGAATGATCAAGACTTTCTGTGCTGCTTCCCTGCCTTTGCTATGCTGAGATACAGAAAACCTCGTTAGACTCTATACTGTATGTCTGGAAGCAATATAAGGCAGTCATGCTTCAGGTATCTCTTAACAGGTATGACATGTCACCTACACAATCTAATCCAACAAAACTGCCCAGCAAACTTCCAGCCAATAGCAGACTGAACTGACTTAGAAAGTTTCCCCCTTCCCACTTGAAACTCACAGATATGATAGAATGCTCACCTTCTCTAAAAACAGTAATATCGTCAATATTTACATTTCATGATCATGAAATGTAAATCTCCAAAAAACAAAGAAGGAGCTAGCAACAATGAACTGGAGATAAAGACAGATGGCTATTGGCTTTAAGATCAAGAGACCAGGATTTAATCCCACATGGGGACAGAAAACCATGCCTCTAGGCAATGGAAGACAGGAAGCTGGTACTGAGCTGCAATCTAAATCTAGACTCCACAGAAACACAACCAGTACATGAAATGATAACTAGAAAACTTTATCCCACAGCAAAGAAACATGATAAGAAAGCTCATCTTTTATGGGAGGTCATGGGTGAATACAGAGACCCTGGGAGCAATCAGAATCCAGGCCAGCTTCATTCATAGGATGAATTCATAATCTGTACATGTGAGAAAACCCAAAGGACATGCCCTAATATAAAACTTAATCTGGAACTGGTGAAACTTTTATAGCGCTAGCAAAGACAAACTTAAAAGCAAGGAGAAAATTAGGACATTCAAATACAGATCTCAATAAATCACCCAGAATGCAGCACACAAAGATAAAAAACAGTACAAAATATGAATGAGAAGCTAGAAGACATGGCAGAAAAAGAGAAAGTTTCAAAATATACCTAGAATGAAGTCCATAAAGAGAGTCTACAGAAAATGAGGAACAGACAATATTTGAAAAGATAGTGGCAAGAAGTTTTCAACAACTGATGCAAGACATGAATCCTTGACAAGCATAAATAGAAATAAAGCCATAGTTTGATACATCTTAGTGTAAAGCACCAACTATACTTAACATGATATTTTCATGTGTTTAGGTTTGAGAAATCAAAAAGCCCTTCCATAAACCTTTCCTGAAGCAAGGAATGGGAAAATAGAAAAGTAAGAAACATTGTGGGAAAAATAAGAACATAAGTTTACATATAAATCATACTACGCTGTAATATATGCACATGTGTAAGTATTTACAATCTCCAGTGAAATGGTAAATCTTTTTTTAAGAAAAAATAAGAAGCTTGAAGTGATTACTGTCAGGTGTCTACTGTAAAAAAAAAAAAAAAAAAAAGTAAGAAATTATCTTCAAGGAAAGGAGGATATAGCACTCTCTTTCCAGGATTCCAGTCAGAGGGTACGTGACAATGTTGAACAGTTTTCTGTATCTGTCATCCCATTCCTTTGTAAATCATTGTACATTTTCTCCTTCTGACTATTCAGAGGTTTCCCTTGGGGACATATACAAAATGATCCCACTGAGAAATGGTATCTGCTGTTAGTCAAGCCAGTCTCTACTCAACTTAATTGCTTGTATCCTGCTTTCTCCTGACACTAAATTCTGAGCATAGTTATTTTTAAGCTGCAACTAAAGTAATCAACATACAATAATGGTAGCTGGATCAATGTTCTAATGTGAAATATCAGAGACTGCTAGGCTCGGTGGCTCACACTTGTAATCCCAGAACTTTTGGAGGCCAAGGTGGGTGGATCAGAAGTTTAAGACCAGCCCGGCCAACATGGTGAAACCCCGTCTCTACTAAAAACACGAAAATTAGCTGGGCATAGTGGCGGTGCCTGTAAATCCAGCTACTCGGGAGGCTGAGGCAGGAGAATCGCTTCAACCCAGGAGGCAGAGGTTACAGTGAGCCGAGATCACACCATTGCACTCCAGCCTGGGCAACAAGAGAGAAACTCCATCTCAAAAAAAAAAAAAAAAATAGAAAAGAAAAGAAAAAAGAAACATCAGAAACTTGGAAGGGATGGGGAAGACAAATTGAGAGAGTAAGTACATTATGAATTACAGTCTAAAGATACTTTCTGAAAATCTTTAATCAATAACTTAGGTAGGCCTCTCTAGGTACGTCTAAGAAACAGTATATGAAGTAAAAAGTTGATAAAGTGAAAAAATACAGAATCACAAAATTGATTTCAATCAATGCCAGTTCTGCCTATCCCCCAAAAGACCTTCCTTGGAGTTTTCCATTCTCCAAATTTCTCCAGTCCCTTGTAGTATTTCCATAGGTGACAATTCATATCCATTGTCTGTGCATTTCAAAATTTATATTATTTCTGACTGAAATAGAACTATAGAAAGAGTCAAATAGCATATTTAGCAAAAAAACAATAATAACACTGAAAGATATACAATTAATACAGGGAAAATAATTTCTGGAATTGAGAAACATGATTTTCAAATTTAAAAACTCAGAGTAAATGAAAGAGAGGGCATCACTGTTGAAAAAAAAATAAACAGCCAAGGTAATCAGGTGAAAATCTAAACAATAAATGAAAATGATGAAGGAAAAGACAAATCTTGGAGGACAGATCCAAAAGGCCCAATCCATTAATGAATTATTTCTAAGATGAAGAAACAAACAGATGGAGAAGTGACAGGTAAAGAAATTATGAAGAAAAATTTCTCTAAAGAAAATCTTGAGGCTGAACAATAAAAAGATACCCCAAGTTCCAGACAGCATTAATTTTTAAAAGTTCAAATGCCTAGAAATATTATTATAAAATTCAAAAATTCCAATGATAGATAATATATTTTAAAAGTTACATAAAAAAGAAAAATACCTGACTAGTAAATTATTTTTACTTGCCATCCTGGAGGTAAGAAAACAAGGAAATACCATACACACACTATTAAAAGGAAAGAGTAGTAACCCCAAAATCATGTGTCCAACCTAGATAATCATCAGAAGTCGAGGTGAAGTAAGATATATTCAAGCATGCAAAAATTTAGAAAGACTACAATCCATGTCTAAATTATCACAGGTAGCATTTATTGAGCACTCAGTACTTGTCAGGTGCTGCTCTAAGCACTTTACATAACAGCTCAACAACCTTATTAAGAGATAATGTAATTCTTAGCTGCATTTTCACATAAGGAAATTGAGATAGACAGTCATTTAAAACTCACCTGAGAAAATACAGCTTTTAAATAAATACCTTTTAACTCAGCCACTATAATTCTGATCACAAATTTAACCACTATGTACTGAATGCTACTTGGACTTTGTATAAATGTTTCTAAAGGTTTCCTATTGTTGGAGTCAGGGAGCAGTGGGAAAATAAGGTGCCTTAACAGGTGGTATAATTATCTCATTTGGATTCAACACTACAGAAATATTGTTTGATTTTGAGTGCTAGCACCCATGGAATGAAGTGTGCAGAAAAACATAGTAAATTTTCCAAATTAACAATATTATAAATGTGTAAGAATAGAAGTTTGAATAAACTAAAAAAGTAAGAAACAGGAAAATGGGGCTCAACAAAATAAAATTAATAGTAAAAATAATAGGAACATAAAACAAAATGAAGAGAATCAAATCAAGGATATTAACTGTTGTACTAAAGGTAAAAGGGCACAGACCATGGTAATGAATTAAAAACTCAGCTATGTGTTCTTTACAAGAAACGCATCTACAACATAGCAACAAAGAAATGTTGAAACAAATCAATGAGCAAGGAGATATCAGGCATATGCAAGCAAAAAGAAAACATGATTGCAAATATTAATATAAGCCAAAGGAAGCTCTAAAGAACACAGTTTAAATCATTATTTGTATGAATTTAAAAAGGCAAAACTTAAAAAAAAACTTATAAGTAATAATCTTGTATGTACCAAACAGCATTGCAACTAAACAGGTAAAGCAAAAACTCTTACAATTACAGGGAGAACCGTAATACACCTCTATCGAAATTTGACCAACCCATTAAATGAAAAGATAATCAAAGACCTAGAGGATCTAGATAATCAACCAACAATATTAACTCAATAGAAAGAAATTCACATGATATAAGGAGAGAATGTGCATCTTTTTTCTTACATGTATAAAACTTTTAAAAAATTAATCATGTCCTCAACAACATAAAAATACACTAATAAAAATTCTAAAAAGGAGAGAATATATAGGCATATCCTCTTATCTTAACAAAATAAAATTAGAAATAAATAAAAATGACCATAAAAAGTAACTGCTTGATAATGTAGCAGTATTCTCCAAAATAACCTCTACGTCAAAAAGAAAATTAAAAATTAAATTGCAAGTTATATGGAAAGCAGAGAAAAAGAGAACACATCATATCAAACCCCATTGTGCCATTGCTAAAGACATACTCAGAGAAAAATCCATAGTCATAATTACCATTATTATTCAATAAAACCATAAATAAAAGAAATAAGCACTCTTCTTGAAGAAATTAGAAAGCACGACAGAAATAATCCAAAGACAGTAGAAGAAATTAGTAAAATTGAAGTTTAAAATAATGACCAAAAAAAGCCAATTGCAAAAATGACAAATAAAAAAGCTGGTTTTTTTAATCACCAATAAAATACATAAACTTATCATGAGTATGACTAAGAAAACACAGAGAAAGCAAAAGCATACAAATTATTATTAAAGGGTTGAACCACACAAATAGATGTGATTAATATTATTATAATTTTACACACAAACCTATGATATCAAAATTGAAAATCTAAAAATAGCATATAATTTCCTAATAGAATAGAAGTTACCAACATTAACCCAAGAAATAGAAAATTTTACTAGATCAATTACTACAGATGAGATTGGAAATGTGTTTGTAGATTTACCATTGTAAAACAAACCAAAAGGAAATCATTTTTCAGTTGGGTTCTATCTAACCTTTAAGGAAAAGATAATACCAATGTTATGTAAACTCTACCAGAAAACAGGAAAAAATCTAAAGTTCACTGATAAATTTTATAAAGCTAACAAAGCTAAGACCAAAATCTATTAAAGATAGTACATAAAAAGATAACTATAAGCAGTTATCAATAATAAATATAAAAAAACAAAATAAAATCCTAACAAACTATAAAATATGTAGACAAATAGATCTCAGAAGTATAGTAAGAAAAAAATTATACTATTGCCTGATAGGGATAGATCTATAAAGGCAAAAATAAATTGTCAAACATCAAATTCTTTTGAGACAGGGTCTCACTCTGTCACCAAAGCTGGAGTACAGTGGCACAATCATGGCTCACTGTAGCCTCGACCTCTCAGGCTCAGCTTCTCAGATAGCTGGGACTAGAAGCTGAATTCTCTTTTCTAAAAAATTCTTAAAAAATGTTTTTCTATGTGTGTTTTGAGACAGATAATGTCTTTTTTCCCCCAAGAATTCTATCAAAATAATTAACTACATAAAAAAATAAAGGGGAAAAAGTGCATGATTCCATTAATAGATGTTGAAAAGGCACTAGGGAAAACATCAGCAGCTAATCCTAACAGACACTAATAGAAATAGAAGGGAATGACTTAAATATTAAAAGCACTTTTTACCAACAATCAAGAGCAATCCTCATTCAAACCATGAAATGCCAAAGTAATTCCCACTAAAACCAGAAACAAGTCACTGTTACTCACAATCTCCATTTTTATTCAAGTGATTTTTGAGATTATAACTATTGCAATAAGATAAGAAAATAATTAGTATAAAATTAGGAAAAGATCAAATTAATTTATATTTACAACTGATAATGATTGATTTCTTCTAAAAAACAAGGGACTATTTAAAAGTTAAAAATAAATAAGCAAATCAGAATGTGGTGCATATTTTAAAAGTCAACAGCTTTTCTCCATTCTAGCAAGTTTTTAGGGAGTATTATACAGCCCATGTGTTAACATTATTCTCTTAGTTATTTTGATTAAAAGAACATATATCACTAGTAAATGGCTATCATCTGTCTATGAAACTTACTGAACTGGGGCATAGAATGATTGCATCAATTGCTAGTTCAACCAATTGTATCAGTCTCAATGTCCCTCTGATACTTATTTCATTTTTTTCATTATTCTATTATATGATTTACTATTTTTTCCATTGGTACCCAAGTTTATTTTATAAATTTAAATCTGTATTTTACCATTTTTGATAAGCGTATTACTTTATCTTGTAAGTGTCCACCAAAATATCTTAGCTCATAATGCCTCAACCCTCTAGATCTGACAACTCATTCTATGCTTCAAAAAGATCAGCTTCTTATCTTTGGTTCCAAGTACATATGATGATATATAATAACTGTCTTGTTGGAAGAATGGAATAGCCAGCAGGCTTTCAAACTCTCAAGTACACTGATTAGAATATTCGTTGTCATATGTTCTAGGACAACATTAAGATTGTTTTCTTAACTTTAATTTTTATTAATTTTTGGGGTACATAGAGTGTATATTTATGAAGTACATGTAATGTTTTAATACAGGCATGCAATATGAAATAAGCACATCATGGAGAATGAGATGTCCATCCCCTCAACCATTTGTCCTTTAAGTTACAAGCAATCCAATTACACTCTGAGTTATTTTAGGGTATACAATTATTATTGACTATAGTTGGAAAAATCTAAGATTGCTTTCAATGAAGTGTTGTCACATTCACTAAAGCCACTTATTAGACTACCTTTTACAAACTGTGAGTTTGACTATTTGAAGACAATATAAAATTATTTTAAAATTGTGGCATGGAAAAGGCCTAAGCACAACCCAAAACCTAGAAGCCATAAAGGAAAAGGCTGAGGGATATGACTACATGAAAATGTAGATCATCTACAGAGAATGACATCATGAACACAGTTAAATGAGGTAAGATATGCATGGCAGAATACACATGACGTATTTTAAGTGAAAAAAAATGGTTACAGAATAGAACACTATGGAGTAAGAGTTCATTTTCTGTTAAAAAAATATATGTATAATGACTATGTATATGCATGGACGACATCAAATTGGTAATAGTAGATAACTCTGTAAAGACGGATGGAAAGAGGGCAATTTGTATATTTTACTTTATATATTTACTTGTTTTAATTTTTAATAAGCATTTGTTATTTCTATGGTCTAAGAAAACACAATAAAGAAGATTAAAATACAGCTCATTGTGAAAAATAATCTCTCAGAGTGCTGGTAACCCCCAAATATTTCTCCAAGTGGTAGTCAAATGGCTAGTTCAATGCAAAATCCTGTCCTCTGATGCAGAAACTATAATACGGTCTTTGTTACCAGATGCTAATTTTTTCTTTTTCTATATTGAAACATATATATATAAACATATATAGTTTTTTTCTCTTTCTACACTGAAACATATATATATGTCTCTTTCTACACTGAAACTTCTATCAGTAGTTTAAAAAAAATAGCCAAAAACAGGTATGAGCTGAGAGGCGTAAAAACAATTTTTTTTTTGAATAGCTGAAAAACAATTCCAGGGTCTTAGTAATACCATATTTCCTCAGTTATAACCATAGTCACCTAAACAAATGTGATCTATATGTGGCATATATTTATAAACATTTACAAGTTATGACATTCATAATATAAGGGTTTACCTTTATATTAGAAGAAAAGCAGCCAGAATTCATTGAATTTTCATGAATGACATGATGCTGTTTAACACTTCCAACATTTGGCTATTATATGAACCAACTTAAGAAGAGGTGATGATTGGTAGTGATTAATAACTGATTTTAAAGAATCATTCTCCAAGTCCAATGGATCAAAGATTTATAAAATGTTTTAAATGTTGTTTTATTCAGTCTTCTTTATATTCCATCGTTTCTAATATCAAAAATGGAGACCATTTGAACTCATTTTAAATGATGGAAGATAATAAAAATTAAAAGTTTTGTTTTATGAATCCATTTAATTCAGTCTGGATTTTCATTATAGCTTGTTGTAAAGAGGCCACAACAATTAACATGAAGATAGTCAAAATCACAATTTAGTGAACAGAGGACTGAAAATGGAAAAAAAATAAAGAAGGAACAATTTTGCTCAGATTTCAAAAACATTTAGTAATTAGGTATTATTTCCGATAAAAAAAATCCAGAAAATTAAGAAATCAATCAACATGTAAGGGAGATTGCATTACAAATACTACAGTCTCCTCCTGCTGTAAGAGCATATCTCATTCAGAAAACAGGATAAAAGCTCCACAAAATTGGTCCGGTCAATGATTTCTTGGACATGGCAACCAAAGCACAGGCAACAACAGTAGAAAAAGACAAATGAGATTATCTCCAACTAAAATGTTTTTGTGCAACAAAGGAAACAATTAACGGAGCGAAGAGATAACCCACAAATTGGGAGAAAATATTTGCAAATCACATATCTGGTAAGGGGCTAATATCCAAAATATATAAGGAACTCAAAACAACTCAATACTAAGAAAACAAGCAACTCAATTATAAATGGGCAAAGGATCTGAAAAGACATTTCTCAAAAGAGACAAACAAATGACCAACAGATATGAGAAAAAAATGCTCAACATCTTTAATCATCTGGAAATGCTAATTAAGCCACAATGAGCTATCACCTCACACCTGTTAGGGATACCTATTATCAAAAAGATAAAAGACAATCTTTTTTGGTAAGAATGTGGAGAATAGGAAACCCTCGAACATTGTCGGTGGGAATGTAAATTAGTACAGCCATTTTAGAAAAAAGTATAGAGGCCACTCAAAAAGCAAAATTATAATTACCATATGATCCAGCAATCCCACTTCTGCATATATATTCAAAACAATTGAAATCAATATGTCAAAGAGATAGCTTCACTCCCATGTTCACTGCAGCATTATTCACAATAGCTAATTCATGGAATCAACCTAAGTGACCATCATTGGATGGTAAAGAAAATGTGGTAGATGCAAATGGAAATACAATAGAAACAATTCAGCCTTTAAAATGAAGAAAATTCTAGCCAGCCAGGAATAGTGGCAGTGGCCTGTAGTCCTAGCTACTTCAGAGGCTGGGGTGGGAGGATCACTTGAGCCCAGGAGTTTGATAGCAGCCTGTGCAACATAATGAGACTCTGTTTCTTAAAAAAAAAAAAGAACAAAAATTTGTCAGTTGCAACATTTGCAATAACCTGTTAATCTAGAAAATATTGTACTAGGTGAGATACATCAGGCACAAAAAGACAAATAATGCATGATCTCACTTATATTTGGAATCTTAAAAAGTTGAATTCAAAGAAGTAAAGTAGAATGGTAGTTACCAGGGGATGGGGGTAAGGCGAGGCACAAGGAGAGGAGAGATGTTCCTTAAAGGGTACAAAGTTTCAGCTAGACAAGAGGAATAAGTTCTACTAGTCTCTTTCACTGCATGGGCACTATACTTAATAATATTTCAAAATTGCTTAAAAAGTAGATTTAAAATGTTCCCACCACAAATGATTAGTATGTAAGGTGATGTATGTGTTAATTGGCCTGTTTTAATCATTCCACAATGTATTCATGTATCATAACTGTACTCCATATATATATACACACACTTTTATCATTTGTCATTATAAAAACTAGAATTTTAAAAAGTAAATCACACTGCTAAAAACAGTATATATCTCTTAAACTCTGATAGCCAATTTGATCATATATGTTAATAGTCATAAAACTACTACCTAGTGATGCTCTGCCTCTGCTAAAGAGGCATTTGGGAAGACAAGATTTATAATTGTGTCCAGGGAGAAATGTGCTGTAGCTCTTGAATACAAGGACTGGATTTCAGCAACAACTTTATCCTCACAGCAGAGATGGATACACCAGGTTCTCCTACTTTGAGGGCACCCTGTCAGAATAAAGTTACCTCTCTCATACAGCTTCCTTCACGCCCCTCTCCCTTCTCCCTCCTCTCCAACCTATCCCTGAAAGCATATATTGCCCAAGCCCTTAGCACAATACCTGAGAGGGCCCCAGTGGAGAGGGTCAAGCACGGAGCTATACCACTCAGATAAGTAAACATTACTTATCCTGCTAATACCACACCCTCAGAGCGGGGCAGATCAGGAACCTCAGGATGATGGTGAGACAGCTCTGGCTTAAAAGCAAGGAAGAGCCATGATTTAAACAGAGTAACCAAGAAAACCTTGAGCCTGGGATGCGATGCAAAATTAATGTAAAAAGCTAGCATTGAAAATAGTATGAATCATTATCTGAAAAGCCATTCTCGAGGGAACCTAGCAAAGAAATTAATGAAAGAGAGCCATAAACATTAAATTTGTCTGAACCACATCAATTTGCTAAGCCTACACTTGCAATCTCTTTTGAAATGAGACAAGCAAAATGTGAATTTTTCAAAAAAGAAAATCCATTTCCTGAGTCTTGAATTATTATGTATATTGGGTGACAATTTATAACAGAACAATGCTCTGCTTTTGTAAAACCGCCTTTGAACATGTTTGCACTGGGATAGACTCACTTATATTCCTAAAACTGTTAGATGAGAACAAAACCAAAATAGCAGGACATCCTCTGAGTTTCTGGTTTCCTTGGTTTCCCAGGAACTGCCATCCTCTCTAAAGAGAGGACACTGCCTCCTCCCTGCCTCCATGGGCTGCCACAATCAGCTACAATCCTAGAACTCTGTCCCTGCCAAAAGGATTGAGGGTGACAATCTCCTATGTGAAAAGGTTGGGACATCAGCATGTGAGCTGTTATGCCTGGACCAGGCAGTCACACATCTGTCTCATACACCTTTCCCAAGACTCCGGGTTATTTAGTCTAAATAAGATCAAATGCAGGACATCAAAAATGCATGCAGTGCATGTGTGACCATGCCAAGCTAAGACTAGTTCCTTCTCAGTCTCTGTTCTGTCCAAGAAAGGTTCCAAAAATTCTTGGCATCCAGTCACACCCAGGGTCACCTTGTGACCAGAGCAATGACAGTTATTATTCTGTATCAAATGCCCACTGATACATGGCATGGTGTTGTGGGAATTGAAAGGTCAGAGAAGCCCAGAGAGGCTACCACCAATGATATCCCAGAAGGAGGAAATAAAGCCAAGTAGGAGGGAGGAAATGGAAAGAAGAATGAGAAGGAACAAGGGAAAGGGGAAAGGAGCAGACGGATGCTAGTCAGGCCTGTACCTGCCTCACTGGGGCTTTTTACTACTCCAGTTAGCCTCATTTTCACCCCAGGTGTAAAAATCACTCCACACCTCAAGTTCAACATGGCTTGATCTGGATTTTTTTAGATGTTCAAGCTACATATCCAGATCAAGGCACAAGTTTGTACTCGTCAACTCTATTTTTTCAAGTATTATATCTACAATGAATACTATTATTTTTTGAGGAGAAAGGTTTTAAATCAGGCACCGAAAATTTATCAATAGTATGATCCAATTTGATGTAAAGAATATATAAGTATATGAACAGTAAAAGTATCTGGAAGGGTATGCATTGTTTCAATTCTGCACTTCTCTCCCCAGTTGCCCATAGTCCCTTACAATTCTTTTGTAGCCTTTCACTCTCTGACTCTGCACCTTCTCTCTGGAGGATCACATCTACTTCCACGTGCTCAGTTATCATCCATTCTCCAGTGATTCTCAAATCCTTATTTGTAGCCCATTCGTCGCCTCTTAGCACCAGATCAATACATTCAAGTGACAATAGGATATCCCCATCTGAGTGTCACACAGGTACATCAAACTAATTTATTTTAAGGGAATTAATCCTCCCCACCCCATCGCCCCACAAATCTTTTTTCTCTCATCTAACAATAGGAGCAAGGAAAAATGTTAGTTCACTTTTCCATCACCCCACCTTTAAAACTGGTGTTAAATGAGTTGCTACCTATGCATGATTTAGTAGGTTTACCATACTCAGCAGCTTTAAGCCAACCTGGATTTGTTTCTGCTACAAACATGACAATACATACAGGGAAACCTGGGTCTAAAACCACGTAAGTGAATAGAGGATTTTACCCTTTCCTGGCCTCATATATAAAGTAGGATAACATCCCCCAAACAACTAGAAATATATTGCAGAGGCTGGTGTGATCATGTCTGAGGAAACACTTTGGATTTTCAGAAAAAAAAGAAAACTCTACCCCTGTGAGAAATTATTTTAACAGTTGCCTTGCCGGAATGACAGAACTTTACACAGTAGTCACTTAATAAATGTTAACTTTTATTGTTACTATTATTTATTAAATGACACTAAAACATGGCAGAATGCCCCAGCAAAACAAGAGTCAACCAAAAAACTACCAACCCTGCATTCTAGGTAATTAAGGATGCTCAATTTTCTTAATGAACTACTAGGTGCCAGAACATTGTAAGTACTTTGCATCTCATTTAATCCTCACAATAAGCCTCATCTTCACCATTTATCTATCATTTCAGAGAAGAAACTTCAATCTACCTCATTTTTAATCTAAATATTTCTTCCATTCAGTATGTGTTCCAATCAATCACTTGCTTCATTCCCAACACTTTTCTTTTTCAAAAACTTCCTAAAAGTCAATACCCATTTTGGATAAATAAGAACACATAGATGAATAAAAAGTTAAAAAGTAAAGATCACTCATTATCCTTCTACCCAAAGATAACTATTGTTTCTATCTGGATATCTATAACTCCAGTTTTTCGTGTCCTTTTAAACATATGTTTTATTAGTCTCAAAAAAATGGAATTCTATTTCGAATACTTCTATGTAGCCTTTTTTTCTTTCTCTCTTCACCATGCATAATGAATAGCTTTTCCTGGCAATATAAATTTCCTTCAGCATACATATAATATCCTACTGTGTGAATACTCCTTACTTTATAACAAATCCATTGTGCTAGATAATTGTTTCCAATTTTTACTAGCATAGGCAGTGCTGGGATGAACAGCCTTGTACATACAATCTTTGGGCAATGATTCAATTACTTCCTTAGGACAAAGGGTTTACCTATTTTAAGGCTTATGATCTGTATTACCAAATGGCCACCCCTATGGGGTGAAAGGCTCCATTTTGCCACACCCTCACTGACACTGCACAGTAATAGCTAGAGACTTTCATATGGACCCCAATTCTTTTCTAGTAAAAAAGATTTAGTGGCTCTGGGTGTTTAATGGGATAATATTTAAACAGCTCTCCACAACTGGCTTCACTCAGCTTTCCAAAATTATTTACTCCTACTCTCCACACTCTCCACTCTAAGCAGAATGATGTCCTGACTGTTTTAGGAAAAGGGTTCCTACCTCCATGCCTTTCTCACACCATTCCCTTCTCATCTTGCCTCATGGAATGCCCTAACTACCCTACTCCATTCAGGACTGATTTTCAATTGCCACCTCCTCTGCAAAGCTTTAGCTGACTAGCACATCCCACAGAAGCTTTTGCCTCCTCTGTGCTCTCAGAGGGAACATCTGACAATGAGTATAAGCTCCAGATATTCCGTTATCTTTTGGTTTGTATGTTTCTTATCTCTCCAACTAGGTAATAAAGTGAAGAAAAGGGATGGTTTCTTTCTTTCTTCTTTTTTTTTCCAGCATTAACATACAACTTTATTTATGATATACAAATTAAATCAATGAAAATGACAGAAGGGAGCTTACTTATGATGAATTGGTTCACTGTCACTTATGCAGAAGAAATAGCAAAATATTTCAATCTAGGCAGCGAGATAAAAAGCAACAAACATGTTTTCAGAACAAATAGAGATATTCATTCATCCGTCTTAAACCTAAAGACCAACTCGGTTAAATATCAGCATTGATGATACAATATGATATTCATTATTCAAAACTGGCAGCTTAAAGGATTCCTTTACCATATAAACAAGGTGGAGAAAAGGAATAGTTTACAATGTGTGTTGCTTCTAAACTACAAAATAAAGGAGTTATTCCTGGCTCTTTGGGAACATATGTTCAGCCAGTTTTGCCATGAATTTTCCAACTTTTACTTTCACCAAAAAATCATGGTGGCTTTCTATTCCCAGAACCTTATCAGCACACACTTGAAATTCTTTTAAAAAGAAAAAAAGTGAACCTTCACCAAATTGATTCTGAGTAGGTTCATTTTCTTCCCATTTGAAATTATCATTTATGTTCTCAAATATAACCAGAAGTTTAAGAATAACTTCTTTGTCCTCCTTCTTATTAAAGAGAGAGCCCAGAGAAGATGGTACTTGGGCCCTGAGCAGTTCCCTAGTCATAGCTGGATTTTCAGCCAAATTCAAAAGGAGTTTCAGAACCTGAAGTTTGGTTTCTTCATTTCCCGCTGAAAATAAACGAAAAAAGTCAGAAATGGAATTAGCAAGCATGTGCTGATACTCATTAGTAACAGTCATATTTGTAAGCAATCTTAGTCCAGCCAGCTGCACAGATGAGTTCAAGCGAGAAGTGATTGTGTCGTCACACACTTGATTCATGTATACCTTAAGCCTGCGCTGATTTTCAGCATTCACACTCAAGTTATTCAGGACAATCAAAGCCTTTTCTTTAACTATGGGATCTCGAGTATTGAGAATCTTTGCAACAATTGGGAGACCACCCAAGTCACGAATAATATCTCTGTTAAATGCATAAGCAGCATTGTTACCCAGAGCAATTAAAGCTGCTTCAAGAATATAAGGCTTTTCAGACATCTCAACCAAGCAAAGAACCTTTTGTAGCTCCTGAGGGGACAAAACGGTATCATCTGAATTGGGGGAAGCCCGTTTCTGTACAGCCCGACGTGCCCGGGTAGCCCTGGCCCTTGCTCTGGCCCTAGCTCTGGTTCCAGCTTCAGTCCCAATCCGGGCCCAAGGTGGGTACCATACTATACTCTTGCTCTCATTGCTGTCATCATCATCATCAGACCAGTCATTATACCTGGCCCCAGAACAGTCCCCAGCATCATCCACATCCCCAGACCCACCCTCAGCCATTTTCTCCTTGTTCTGTTTTCTTCCCCGAGTCAGTCTATAAATGCAATAGCAGGCACCAGCCCCAATCACCAGGCCTGCAGTCACCCAGCCTACTTTCCTGGCGTAGCCCATGCAATCGTCCCTGACAATAGCAGGGACCAAGGAATAGAGTAGTCGCTCAGGCTAGGGGAGGAAGGCTGTGGGACTGGGCGCAAGCCTGTGGAGGGTGATCGTCTTCAGCCACTTCAAGGCCACAACAGCTGATTCTGGAGGTTGACCTAGGAGTGGAAGAAGAAAATCAGGTTTGAGTTTCTCTTCTGCTTGTGTTGCCTGCCCTATGCAGGGAGTTGCGCAGAGGGACAAGATAATAATAATTGAATGCTGGGTAGGAAATGTAAATTTTTGACAAAATCTCTATGCCTCTCATTTCAGCCTTTCCCTCCCCATCCCAGTTCAACCCGGCCAAAGCCTAGATAATGCCAATGGAATCCACAGACTGAGACTTCTGCTGGGGTCTCAGTCATCACAACCTCAGATGTCCCCAGGGACCTGACTAGAACCCTTGCACTAACCTCCTCAAGACAAGCAGTTTGCCCCTTCTTCTTTCCCCTGGTGGTGTGCCACGCCCAACAACCTTTCCAATCTGCAGAGAGACCAGAGCCAGTGAGAACGTAGGACTTCATGGATTGACCATTCAATTGTTGCTTTCCTGATTCACCATCCCGGTTGTCAGGTTTGTTTTTAACCTCTTTATGCCATCCCAAACATGCACAGGTCTGCCCCCTCCCTAGCCTGAAATGGGAGGGAGGTAAAGAAAATAAAGCAGGATTGGATGAGCCTTTCCAAAGTGCGGCCGATTTCTAACCCCTCCCCCATTCCAGGCAGCCCCCACGCCCACACCGACCTCTACTGATAAGAGGAAACTTCCTGCCTCGCTTCAAGCGGAGCCACCTGCTACAGCAGACCTGCAGGATGACAGATCGAAAACATGGGGAGAAAGTGCTGTTGAGAGAGGAGGATTACGAACAAACTATCCAATAGGTTTCCCTGCTGTCATTTCCCCTACTTCCCCCCCACCACACACACACAAAGCACGCCATTTCGCCACAGTCCGGGGAGTGGGAGAAACACATTCAGACTCAGACCTGTACCTAGATTATTACCTTCTCTGGCTTCTCCCCGCCCCCGCCGCTACCGCTGCCCCTCCTAGGGTCCCCAGATGGTCTTACCCTCAAATCGACCTTCACCGATTGGGATTAATTTCTTTCCTCTTCTCTTGCCTGGCGTTGTGCCGCAACCTACAGAAAGACTGGCCACCCGAGAGAGGCTTGGACCCACTAGATACAGAGCCATGGTCAGTAAGACACAGCCGCAGGCAGAAAGACGGGAAACTGCCGCTACTGAGTGCCTGGTGGACGGAGTAGTCCCCAGAACACAAAACTCTTTTCTAATTCGGAGGCCTGGTTGTCAGAGGTTTCCCACCCCTATTACATCTCTTGGGGTTCTGCTGACATATCACGTTGCATTTCAGCACCCCCGCCCCATAGCCAGCCATTCCCCTCCCGCACTGTCCTAGCGGAGTAGGGGCCAACACCCAGGCCACAGCTCCCTTTCCGGATTGCGGGCGTAGGCTCCCAGCAGACTCCCATCTCCCGATCTCTGAGCTCCTCCCCAAACACCCCCCAGCTCACCGTTCCGCAGCATCGAAATGGGCTGCAGGCGGAACATATGTCTTGGAAAGCGGGCGGCGAGTGGGAGAGACGACGGAGGCGTCTCAGTACCCGCGACGGTCTCGGCCCTACGCCCTCAAGCACCCCGACTTTATGGAATCTCCCAGGCACTGACCTGCAGGGATCTGGGACAATTTCCTTCTCCTCTTCCTTTTTCCCTCCGCTGCAGGCCCGCCCGCCCTCAGGGCAATGGGGAGCTGGTACTCAGACGGGAACAAGGACCAGGACAAGAAGGACTTCTGCACACGTCAGCTCTTGGTCACGTGAGAGCTACGTCATCCACCAACTCTGGTCCCCAATTTCCCCTCCCACCAGCAGTGCGGCAGAAGAGGGCCCGCCCCCCTTCCTTCCCTCCCCCACACCAGGCCTTGTTACTCTTTCTTATTCGATAATCTCATCACCTTGTAGTTGTGTTTCCCCTCCTCCGATTACCAGAAAGGGACAGTACAAGGGGCTACGGGCCCCTTGTACTTTTTTGAAAAATTGCCTCTTCCTTCCCTAGGCTCCTGGGACAGCAGCCTCTCCCTCCACCTCCCCTCCCCCGAGCTATTAAAGTCTACCATTTCCTCTGAAATCTAGTCCCAGATCTGAACGGAACAAGCGATTAGAAAAGAAAATCTGGAATGAGAGTGTGGCTTTTACTTTCTTAATCCTCCGCTATTTTTGTTCCCTCCCTCCCCCACCGCCAGCCTGCATTCTTTTTATGAGAAAAAATACTATAAAGCTATTTCCATTTTAGAAGAAATGAGTGGAGGTTGGAGAATGATGTTGAGTGATAGCCTCCAAAAGTCCCACATTTTCTTACTTGGTGGAGAGTGTTACACCCTTCACTCAAAGCAATCTCAATGTCTTCTGGGGTCTAGCACACAGCACAGCCCTGAATGAGCTAAGCAGTGTGTCTGACAGTATGTAAATCTTCTGACTAAGCCAGTCTTCTGAATAGAAGAGCTACAGACTTTCACCTGCATCCATTAGCAAGGATGAGGCATTGAAAGCCACAAAAGCCAGTAATGTAGGAAAAAGAAAACTGAGAAACAAACATAATTGCACAGTAGGTATCTGTAAGATAAAGCATGCACACTGACAAAGTGGGTGTGCATACAGAGAACATCACAAAATATACTTGGACAAACTACAGAATATCATCTATAAACAAAGTAAGTAGTAGAGGAACACATACAAAAACAAAATTGGCTGAAATTGGAACCTAGCAATTAGGATGAAACTATTTCACTCACTGGTTTGACAAACTGAATAATTCACCCATCATCAACGATTTAACTTTTTTAAAGTAGGAAAAGGAATAAAATAATTACATCCCCTCTTTGTTTAAGTTAACCAGATTTGGTCTCAGTTGCTTGCAACCAAAAAACCTTAACTAAAGCACAATACAAAAACACAGGTAACAATACAAAAAGTAATATAGCTTTTCAGAACATGGGGTCTTCAGTGAGATATTACCTAACGGTTTGAATAAAAGGTTATTATCTGAGTATAACTTTTAAAATACACAGACAATATGGGAGTAAATCAAGAGACTGAAGAGGTTGAGAACATGCAATCCCCCAGGAAAATTCATATCTACATAACTTCCGGGAGGCAGTACAAGAATGTGATTGAAATTTATTTAGTAAACAGAAACTAAAATCAACTATATGATCCTGCATTTAGGAAAAGATCATGTGTAGCAAAGGGGATTATTCAAGCATAGGAATATATGAAAAGGACAGAGGAAAGTGTTGGTATTTCCCACCCAAGCACTGTCTAGAGGAGCAAGAGTGTTGGCTAAGGAGAATAGGACATTTGACTTTCCCTGGCAGAGTCATGCCCATGATATGTAATAGTACTTCATGCTTCCTCAGCTGAAACCCACTTCTTAAGATGAACAAATACCTTTGCTCTGATTGCAGGCTCACCAAACAACCTTCTAAGTTGTGGTTTCCCAAGTAGTAGCTTCTCTACAGGGAAAGAATGGGCAGGTAAGACTGACAGGAACCTCCAGTACCCCCTGACAATTGTATTTCTCAGGGCAAATTAATTCAGTTGTCACTCCTGTTGAGACAGCTTCCCTTGTAGTTTACTTATGAAGAAAGAATGCAGAAATCCATAGGTTTGAGCATTCAGATCTAGATTTATATGTAAGTCCCTCTGAATGGGAGTCTTTCCTCCAGAGGCAACTCTTCTCAGCATACAAACAAAATCAGGATTTGATCTTGCAGTGCTGAGGCAGACACCCTGAACTGTAGATGCAACCTTATGGAAATCCGGTGGGAGAAGCCCAGTGGCCTTGGCTCAAAGGACAGCCTGGTGCATCACCGTTTCATAACTATATCTTTCTAATGTTTAGTCAATGGTGGAAATTACAACTAAGATACTCTGGCAGATTATGCCCCCACCATCAGTTATAGACAAACAAAGGGTTAATTTCCAAAGAAGTTAAAGGGCTCCTGCAAATCAACAACAACAGCTGAAAGAGTTTACATTTCTCCCTGGGAAAAGAAAGGAAGTGCGTTTTACATTTTATATACCCTATTGTTTTTTCCTCAACAAAAGAGTGTGGTACTGTGCCCAAAACAAACCAACCAAAAGCTGTCTTACTAAAATTTCAATCTTCATCAGAGAGATGGACTTATGACATCCTGAAAAGATAACATCTTTCAATTCCTCCTACCTAAACCCCTCAGAGACGAACCTAGTCTTCAACATTCCCTCCTTGTCTAAGTTAACCAGGCTTGTTCTCTGTTGTTTGCAACCAAACAACCTTAAGTTAGACATAATACCAAAATTACACAATACAAAAAGTAATATAACTTTTCAAAATAACAACCTTCTATAATTTATTTTTTTCATCCTCCACAATTCAATTAGTGTCATCATTTGCTGATCCTTTTTCGTTTCCTGGTACTTTGTAAGTTACATATCACATATGAACTGATTTAAGCCACAAGGTTCATTTTGCCAGCGGTTTCACATCGTTTTTTGCAGGCTCAGAAGTTTTAACAGTCCTGTCTGAGAACTTCCTTAAGCATTTTCCTTCCTCACTTTTGAACAGTATGTGAGCCTTATAACATGTCCTTAAGTAAATATTTGTTGGTAGATGTATAATGGAGAACAAAGCAGTTTTTAAATGCCAGTCTCCAGGTAGGAATTGGTAGAATTGTGGATCAGAAGAACAAAGAGGTAAGGGAATTGAAAGGGTTTTTATAACCATGGGGTTTTAGGAAGTTTTAGACAGGGAGTGGATTCAAACCAGGAAAGATCTGGCATACTGCGAGAATGGTAGTGACAAGTTATATACTGGACTAACTGGAGGATATGCCAAAAGGGTGTAGATATTTTATACTAGTGAGGAGAGGTAGGAGTAAAGCTTTTGTCCTTGAAATCTGGCTAAGTGTTGTGAAAGTGAGTCCTTATTGTAAAGCCATGTCTGTGACACCAAGTCATCTGTCTTTATTAAGTTTTACATACTCTTTAGTTTTTTCTAATGTATATATTCAAAACAAACAAAAGCCACTTACTCAACTACCTACCTAGCAGCCAAACACTGAATGAAAGAGTGCTATTAAGTAAGGTTTCATAAGTATAATTCACTTGTCTAGAGGAAGTTAATAAAGAGTCATGAAAAAAAAATATAAGGAAATGATGGTGAAACAAATGAGGTAAAAACTGAGAGAGATTGGGTATGATATCGGTGAGTTTGGACTATAAAAGGGGAAGACCTGAAAGTTGTGACATATTGACTTCTGAATATTCACCATCAAGGCACTAGGTCTCCCTGGGTAGCCTCCTGAAAGGGCCTCCTCCACACCAGGGGCCCCTCACTGGTGAGCCCCTCCCTCTGGGGTGTCATATTTAAATGTTCTAAGAAAGAGGCTGCCTGGAGTGTCTATATTTAGGGTATGTCTCCTCAGTGGGGACAGGTGAATGTGAATGCGTGGGGACTAATTTCTGCATACTTGGTCCCTGAGTTTGGGGATTATTCTGAGTGGCTTGTACGGGTTGCTCAGTGAAATTGTAACAAAAGGAAGGAAACGAAAAGGCCTCTTTTTTCTGGCAACTGCTTGAGACCCTGTGCATTGCCCTTCAACTTGTGAGAGGAAAAAAAAATGACACAGACATCAGGAGAGTTGTAGTGATTCCCAGTCACCCACAGACCGTCACCACCATCCCCATTGGAAAATGCTGAACACTTGCCACTGCTAGAGTAGCATACAATACATGAATGGCAGACACCAGAGAGATCTCAACAGTGTCATGACGAAATGAAAATTACCTCTATCAAGTCTCATTTTCATCAACGGGAAAACAGGGAATTCTCCAATTTCTGGATGATTTATGGGTTGCACCACCAAACTCCAAAATAGATTTTAAATAAAACCCTGTGAATGAAAGGCAGGCTAATCTGTGAACTCACTAATCTGTAAAGTTCATCTGAAGATGTAAGATTCATCTGAAGATATAAGATTCATCTGAAGTTGGGGTCTGCATAAAATCTGTCCTTTCAAGCCAGAGTGAAAGCCACCCAGTAATCTTGTATGAAGATCTTAGACATCTGACGCTTAATACTATGAGCTCAGCCAGAAGAAAGAGACAATAATTCAGTAACCTAAAAGGTCAAAATTAGAACACTGACCTTCTCAGTATAGATTTATCCATCAATTTATAAATCACATTGAAAGCACAACTGGTTGTTTGCAAGGGTATGTTTTTACATTTTAATATGTTGTTTGAAAGCTGCTATTTCCTAGGCAGTCAGAAGAAAATGTTTTCAACTTGATATTTTCAATTTAAACTAACTTTGCCAAATCAATGAGGCCTCCCTATTAACTGGGAAATCTTGCTTATGTTATACACATTTAAAAAATTTTTTTTGAATTATTTTTTCTCCAAGAGAGAAAAGCTTTATTGGGTGTTTTTTTTTTTCCTGATAACTAAATAGTGTACTTCCAGTCAATAAAAAAGAAAGGACAAAATAGAACTTAAATGTTACCAAAATACTAATTTAAATCTCATCACTGCCTGGACTTCCGTTTCTGCCCCTCCCCCAATGTTGGTGCAGAGACTGAACATGGAAAAGCGTAGAAAATTAAGAAAGGGTCTGCAGGAGTTTCAGAACCAAAGAAAGAATGAGACAATTTCCCAAGAAGTGTAAGTGAAGGGTAGACCCAGGAAAAGATGCTGCCCCTTCCTAGAATTACAGAAACACAAATTCAAACACCAGAAAGACAGTACCAGAAAGCCACTTCTGGTTTCTGGTATTGTTACAGAGGAAAAAAGTGACAGGGCCCCACTGTGGGGGTTGAGGGGGAGATACAGGGCAGGCTGGCGCCTGCCGCACTGCTTGTGGGAGTGGAAATTGGGGGCCAGAGCGCACTAGTGACGTGGCCGTCACGTGACCAAGAGCCGCCTAGAGCTCAAGTCCTGCTAGTCGTCTCCGTCTGGGTACCAGCCCCCTATTACTCTGCAGGCGTGTGAAGAAAGAAGGAAACTAGCTCGGACTGTGCAGGTCGGTGCGAGGGTGGGCGCTGCTTGAAAGGAGGTAGGGGTGGAAGGGGGCCGAGAACGCTGCAGATCCGAGTTCAGGCCGATCACGGCTGGGTCCCTTTCTCGCCTACTTTCTAAATACTGCCTCCCACCCCCACCCCACCCCGTGCTCATTTTAGTAGAGCGAAGTGGCGGGCTTCGGGTGGGTTCGGGTGAGGGGAGTGAATGGCGTTTCCAGAGACTCCGAGGAAAGAAAGGTTCCACAATCGGGGTTCCAGTGTCCCGGGTGCTGGTCCGTCTACCAAGCACTCCGTCCCCTCGGTCCCTTGTCTGTTTGCAGGTTTATAGGTCTGTTGGCCTGTAAGGCTCAGCGCAAGTCTCAGCGAGAGAAGGAGAAAACTGCCTTGGTTGGAACCTTGCAGGTCAGTGTGAAGGTAGGATTAGCCCAGAACCACGGGTGGGGGTGGCGGAGCAGGGGGGCTGGGATATGAGAGGGCCGGGTCCGAGTCGCCCTCTCCTGGCCCCTTCTTTCTCCACACCCCCTCCCATTTCAGTGCAGGGAAAGGGGTGTGGCGGCCTTTGCTGGGGAAATGGCGGACGACAAGGGGGGCGGGGGAGGCCCGCGTCGGGAAAGTCAGTAGAGTATGAAAAATCTTTTAAACTCAAGTGCCTAAAATTCACAAAAGCAGAAATTGGGACCTATGTCCTCAGTCCATCCACTACACTTTCATATCTCCATTGCCGTCTACGTGTCTTTGCATTTGTCCTTCTGCCAGACTCTATGTGTCTATCACCGTGGAAGGACCACTGACAACAGAAGACAAGGGAAAACGAAGGAATTTACCCGACTTTAGTAGAGGTTAGTGAGAGAAACTGCCTTTAACCTTTGGGGATGGAGGTCCAGTGAAGGAGACTAACTGAGAGGTACTCACCCTGTTACCCTCCGAGCTGACCCATCTCGTGCTCTTCCCTATGGGTCAAGGAGGAGAAATATGGGGTCCTGAGGGTCGATAGAGGAAGACAGAAAAGAACAAAGAAACTGTTTCCTGTTAATCTGCCTTTCTCACCAACAACTCGAAATCTGCCTCTCTGTGAGGCACAGAGCCAAACATAAATCTGAGCCTTAATCCTCTATTTCACCCATAGATTCATCACAAGAGAGCTACAGGAGCCTGGAAGAAGCCGAAGACTGCTACCCTCCATCATTACTCATCCTGGACCTAAGAGACCTCTTCAATCAGGTGGAGCAAGGCCCTCTCCTGTCCTGCCCCAAGGCTGGAACGGACTTGAGCATGGGCCGGGCTCGGGAAGTGGGTTGGATGGCGGCAGGACTGATGATTGGGGCTGGTGCCTGCTACTGTGTTTACAAATTGACCATAGGAAGAGATGACAGTGACAAGCTGGAGGAGGAGGAGGAAGAGGAGTGGGACGATGACCAGGAGCTGGATGAGGAGGAGCCTGATGTTTGGTTTGATTTTGAAACTATGGCTCGGCCCTGGAGTGAGGATGGGGATTGGACTGAACCTGGGGCCCCAGGTGGCACTGAGGACAGGCCCTCAGGGGGAGGCAAGGCCAACCGAGCACACCCAATAAAACAGCGGCCCTTCCCCTACGAACATAAAAATACTTGGAGTGCTCAAAACTGTAAAAATGGCAGTTGTGTTCTTGACCTCTCCAAGTGTCTTTTCATTCAGGGAAAACTGTTGTTTGCCGAGCCCAAGGAGGAGGGATTTCCATTTAGCCAGAATATCAACAGTCATTTGGCCAGCGTCTC
>CAUYLG010002133.1:0-72776 GCA_963573385.1 Cacajao melanocephalus | reverse complement strand
TATTTCCTTGAGCAGTGGTTTGTAGTTCTCCTTGAAGAGGTCCTTTACATCCTTTGTTAGTTGCATTCCTAGGTATTTTATTCTCTTTGTCGCAATTGTGAATGTTTCTTCTTTTTAATAATCGCCATTCTGACTGGTATAAGATGGGAGAAGGTATCTCATTGTGGTTTTGATTTGCATTTCTCTAATGATCAGTGATGTCGAGCTTTATTCATGTTTGTTGGCTGCATGCATGTCTTCTTTTGAGAAGTGTTTGTTCATGTCCTTTGCCCACTTTTTAATGGGGTTGATTTTTTTTTGTAAATTTAAGTACTTGCAGATGCTGAATTTTAGATCTTTGTCAGATGGATAGATTGCAGAAATTTTCTCCCATTCTGTAGGTTGTCTGTTCACTCTGATGATAGTTTCCTTTGCTGTGCAGAAGCTCTTTAGATACCATTTGTAAATTTTTGCTTTTGTTGAAATTGCTTTTGGTGTTTTACTCTTGAAATCTTTGCCCATGCCTATGTCCTGAATGGTATTGCCTAGGTTGTCTTCCAGGGTTTTTATAGTTTTGCTTTTTTTTTCTTTGTTTGTTTTTTGAGATAGAGTCTCACTCTGTTGCCCAGGCTGGAGTGCAGTGGCATGATCTTGGCTCACGGCAACCTCTGCCTCCTGAGTTCAAGTGATTCTCCTGGCCCAGCCTCCCGAGTAGCTGGGGCTGCAGGCGTGTGCCACCATGCCTGGCCAATTTTTGTAGTTTTAGTAGAGACAGGGTTTCACCATGTTGGCCAGGCTGGTCTCGGACTCCTGACCTCAGGAGCCTGCTTTGGCCTCCTAAACTACCGAGATTACAGGTGTGAGCCATCACGCCACGGCCAATAATTGCTTATTTAGAGAAAGTATTATTTTCATATTTCACTCATGTACACATAAAAAGGAAAATAAAAGCTGTATTCACAAGCAGTGACAACTGTGTCATAACTGCCACCTGATCAACAGTGATGGTAAGACACCATTGCTAGAAGAATGCATCTGATTTCTAAGAAGTTAAAAGATGTGCCATAGAATTAATGCAAGTCAGTGTTGTCCAATGAGCTCACTACTCTCAGTGCTTTACACCTTTTAGCTCATTTAGTTCTTACAATGATATGCTATGAGGTAGGAACAATTATTTATTAACAACATTTATAAGTGAGAAAACTGAGACACTGAAAGCTTAGTTACTTTAAGTCAGACCATTACCAAGTTGCTGAGATAGGGCATAAACCCACTGAGGGCTTAATTACTATAGGAGCCTGAGAAAATTGTCCACATGAGCCAACTGAGACTCAGAAGTGTTGAAAGGAGGGGTACAGGGTGAGAACTGAGAGAAAGGGTTTCAGAACTCAATTAAGTGGTAGGTTGGGATCTGCTTTTCCGCTTGATATGTTTTGTAACATTTTAGGGGTAGAAGGAATCATGTGGTAAGACAATACTATATAGCCAAGAGTATTCTTATTATCCATTAAAATAAGAAAGAGATGATAAAATATACAGTTATTAGATCTTTCTTAAAAATAAAAAATATATGATTATCATCTCTTTCTTATTTTTAAGAAATAAAAATAAGAAATTTTTAAGATATAAGAAAAAGATAACTGTATATTTTCAGGCCATAATTTTTAAGTAAACTTTAAAAATTAAACCTAAAGTACAATACATACAAAAAGTACAAGTATTCTAAATTTACAGCTTGATATGTTTTACCAAGTTGAACACACTTGTATAACCAGCATCTGTATTAACAAATCCAGTATTGCCCAAATTCCAGATGCCTCACATTCTCCTTCTGCTCACTGCTTCCCGTTAGGTAACCATCATTTTGACTTTGTAAGCATTGATTTGTTTTCCCTGTTTTTGAGTTTCATGTGAATGGAATCTTACAGCATGTTCTTCTTTGTGCCTGGCTTCATTCCCTCAACACGTGTTTGGATTCACTCATGTTGTACTGCATGCATGCATTTGTTTCACCTCTTTGCTGTGTCATATTTCATTGTATAAATATACAATTTTTCCATTCTGTTGCTGGAGACATTTGTGTTGTTTTTAGTTTTGGGGTTATTATATATAGGGCTGATATGAACATTCTTGGACATGTCCTTTGGTGAATATCTGTATCGTATTTCGGTCAGGCCTGTACTCACAGGAGTGGGATTGCTGGGACACAGAGGTCAGACTATATTTTTTAAAAACGTTAGTGACATTTAAACGTTTTTGGCAATTTGAAGATAGTACCTTATGCTCTTAATATTTAGTTGTAATAATGTTAGGGAGTACTAAGGGAAGAAATATCAAGTTAAGGAAAGAAGGAAAAATGGAAAGGAGATAGGAAGATAGAAGCTATGCCGTAGCATACACTTACTTTTCTGTATTCTTCTGTTCAACACTAAATACTTATAAATACATTTCCTCTACAAATTCCTCATGTACCCACAGAGAAGCATGTTGGCAAAGCAGACAGGGATTAGGAACTATTTAGTATGCAGATAAAACCCTTTGCTTACATTTCATCTTCTACATTTATGACCTTCAAGCAATTGCTTAGGTTGAACATTTCTAGTATGTGAAGGTAGAGTTACTGATATCAGTACATTTTCAGGTCTACATTTTCCACTGATTTTTTTTTAGATAAAAATATATTATATAAAATATATACTTATATATTTATAAAGAAATATATTATTATATATAAGTATATGCTAATATATATTTATAAAGAAATATATTGTTATATATGAAAGTAATATATTATTTTTCTTTTTCTTTTTTTTTTTTTTTTTGAGTCGGAGTTTTGTTCTTGTTGCCCAGGCTGGATGCAATCTCAGCTCACCGCAACCTCCACCTCCCCGATTCAAGGGATTCTCCTGCCTCATTCTTCTGAGTAGCTAGGATTATAGGTGTGCACCACCACACCCAGCTAATTTTGTATTTTTAGTAGAGATGAGGTTTCTCCATGTAGGTCAGGCTGGTCTCGAACTCCCAACCTCAGGTGATCCGCCCACCTCAGCCACCTAAAGTGCGGGACTTACAGGCTTGAGCTACTGTGCCTGGCCAGTAATATATTATTTTTCTACACAAAAAATACAATCAGGGAAAACTTTCCCCCCTGTTGTTATAATGTTATATGATCTTTGTAAAAAAAAAAAAAAAAAAAAAAAGAAGCAATTGAGAATCAGTAAAAACAAGGTCAACACAACACAATCTATAATCCAATCCCTTAGTGATAACCACTCTGGACAGTGGTGGTTATATGACACCAATGGCTGCCTACCTAGCGTCTCCCTAACCCATTTGTTTTTCCTAAAAGAATTTCTATTTTATTCAGGCATCCATCCTTCTCCTAAGACTCTGGGAAAACAGATCCCAGCTGCACTTAAGGAGAGGTTGACAATCAGTGTGTGTCATTTCTTTGGAGACGCTCATGGCCCAGATGGAAGGGAAAGACTGGGAGTCAATGCTTGGGAGACAGGTTTTTTTTCCTTCACATTCCTACTTAAATAGAAAAAGCAAGCAAGTAGTGTGATTGCCTCTGGCACCATCTTGGGACCATGAGGGAAATCTTTTTAGGGGAACCCAATGGTCAAACAACAAATCAAAGACAAGGGAAAGAATCTGGATCCTTGGAGATTTCTTTGTGTTGGTGAGGGTTGGATCTGCCCTTCGTTTTGAGGCAAAAATTATCTTAATATCTAAAATGATTCGAATCAACATCCTAACTATAGAGTTATATATCTTTCCAGATATGACTGAACATGGTGTTACATAAATATCTATTTACATATATACTACATTTACATATATGCTATATACATATGTAATATGTAAATATACAAATATTAGTTCAGTTGTTTCATTTAAAGCAATGCTACACAATGAACATTCTTGTACAAACATCTTTACATACTTGTCTTATTATTTCATTATAATAAATCTTTAGAATTCATGGTTCTGGATCGAAATACATTTGTGTTTCAAATTTTGATACACAGTAATAGATACTCTTCCACAAATATTATACCAATTTACACTCCCAACAAAAATGTTTCCATCCTCACCAAAACCAGCTATTATTACTAACCCTCTAGTCTTTGTCAGTCTGGTCAGGGAAAAATATGTGAATACTGCTTTGCATTTTTTAAATTGTTGATGAATTTCTGCACCGTATTTATGTTTAGTAAGAGCTTTTTGGATATCATATATATATCTCTACTATGTTAAGTGTTTCAAATATTTCCTCCTCTCTGATGGTTTGTCTTTTGATTTAGTTAATGAGATTTTATTCTATACAGAAAATTAAATATCTTTCCTGGTGCATGTTGGGATTTATGTGAAGCCATAGAAAATCCTACTCACTTTGAGACTTTTTCCAGTGCTTTCAAACCGTATCATAAATGTTTGATACATTTGAAATTAATTTTGAAGGAAAGAACAGTTAGAAATTCATCTTTATGTTTTAGCTATTATCTAACCAGCTGTTCAAATATCATTTACTAATTATCCTTAATTTGAAACACTTTTAAAATATGGGTACCACATTTTCTTACATACTTGAGTTTAATTTTGGACCCCATTAGCTGCCATTGAACTATTTGTCTTTATCTCTACTAGAGACATGCTATTTCAATTATCTCAGCTTTATAATATAGTTTTCCCCTTATAGGACAAAAATACTTCCACTTAAAAAAAAAGTCTTTCTCTTTCTTTCTTGACAAGGTCTTGCTCTGTTGCCCAGGCTGGAGCGCAGCAGTGGAATCTTGACTCAATGCAGTCTTGACCTCCTGGGCTCAAGCCATCCTCCCACTTTAGTTTCTGGAATAACTGGGACTACAGGTGTGTGGCCTCCAAGTCTGGGTAATTTTTGTGTTTTTTGTGGATACTGGGTCTCATTATATTGCCTAGGCTGGTCTTGAACTCCTGGGCTTAAGTGATCCTCATCCTTTGTTCTCTCAACGTGGTAGGGTTACAGGCCTGAGCCACCCCACCCAGCCTTAAATGGTATACTGTTTGTTGCAGTAAAGCTATTGATGAAAAAAAAAATCTTGTGACTGGGCGTGGTGTCTCAGACCTTTAATCCCAGCACTTTGGGAGGCTGAGGCAGGTGGAGACCAGCCTGGACAACATAGGGAAATCCCGTCTCTGCTAAAAATACAAAAATTAGCCAGACATGGTGTGCGCCCGTGGTCCCAGCTACTCCAGAGGCTAAGGTGGGAGGATCACTTGAGCCAGGGAGAAGAGGCAATGGTTGTAGTGAGCAAAGATTGTGCAACTGTACTCCAGCTTGGGTGACACAGTGAGATCACGGCTGAAAAAAAAAAAAGTTAATGACTACTTATCTGAGTTTTTTTTTTTTTTTAGCTTTGAGTAGCTTTGCACTTTTGATTATTATTTTATAACATCACCAGCTAGGATATGAACATTTTCTAGGATATGATCCATAGGATATGATAATTTTCTTCCTTTTGTCATTTAATTCTTGAATATTGAACTATCACTCAAAGTAAATGTGAAAACATAGTGCTATGTTAGTCTGTTTGGTCTGCTATAATAAAACACCATACATTGGGTAACCTATGTACAATGGAAACGTATTGCTCACAGTTCTGCAGGCTGGGAAGTCCAAGGTCAAGGGATCAGCAGACTTGGTACCTCCTGAGGGTCTGATTTCTGGCTCACAAATAGTGCCTTTTATGGTAAGCTCCATTTGTCCTCACATGGTAGAAGGAAACAAGACAGCTCTCTGGGGTCTCTTCTGTAAACACTAATCCCATTCATCAGGGCTCCACCCTCATGACCTAATTACCTCCCAAATGTTGCACCCCTAATACCATCATGTTGTGCAATAGGTTTCAACATATATAAATTTAGGGAGGATACAAATATTTATACTCTAGCACTGCTGCTGATATCCTCCTATTGTACCTGACTTTAGTGGGAATGCTTCTAGTGTTAAATCATCTAGCCTGGTGCTAAATTTTGAATGCATGTACATACATCTATAAAATATAGGCGATTAAAATATGTATGAATGCCTTTGAAAATATATATGTAATGTATGTCTTTTGTGGACATATACCAAATTAAAGAATTCATAATTTATTCTTGTTTTAACTGAGGTAATGTCTTTTTTTTTTTTTTTTTTTTTTTTTGAGACAGAGTCTCCCGATGTTGCCCCCAGGCTGGAGTGCAGTGGTGTGATCTCGGCTCACTGCAACCTCTGCCTCCTGAGTTCAAATAATTCTCCTGCCTCAGTCTCCCAAGTAGCTGGGATTACAGGCATGTGCCAGCACACCTGGCTGATTATTGTATTTTTAGTAAAGACAGGGTTTCACCATGTTTGCCAGGCTGGTCTAGAGCTCCTGACCTCAGGTGATCCACCCACCTCTGTCTCCCAAAGTGAGTAATGTTGCACTTTTAAAAATATAAAATATATTTGTTCAAATGATTTATTTTTATTGTTATTATTGAGACTGAGTCTCACTCTGTCACCCAGGCTGGAGTGCAGTGGAGCTATCTTGGCTCACTGTAACCTCTCCCTTCCAGGTTCAAGTGATTCTCCTGCCTTGATCTCCTGAGTAGCTGAGATCACAGGCAAGCATCACAATGCCTGGCTAATTTTTTGTATTTTTAGTAGAGATGGGGTTTCACTAAGTATTTCCAGGGATTACTCAGTGAGTCAGTCTTGAGTTCCTGCTGTGGTTGCCTATGATCATTATGTTAAACAACATAAGAGGAAGTTCTTTGTACACATGGCACTAAGTAAATTGTAAACCACAATTCAATTCAAGTTTGAATTCTAGATTTTTCTGGAACTGAACAATTTAAACAGTGCCAGGTCCCCTCATTTAACACAAATTTGTGAAGGACTTCCTATATGCCAGGCTGTGTGCTGGTCCTGAGATACCAAGGTTGATAAGGTTAGGTCCATGACTTTGAGGAGTATTGAATCTATTGATTCTTTAACATTGTTACTCTTATTAGAGAATTTACAAACATTGCTGGTAATGCAAACCCAGCCAACCAAGGCAACAACAAAAGCAAGATAATTTAATGTCAAAGAAAAAAAAAGTCCCACTTAAAAAATGTTATCTAGAAAGAGTAAATGTTTTAATTAAATAAAATAATTATTACTTATGGATTGACTGTTACTTATTGATTTTACATGCCTAGTTCTTTAAAGGTCTAGTGTTATCATTGCTGAACATAACAATTAAACTTGTGACTCTCAAGAAGAAGAATGAGGCTGGGCACAGTGGCTCATGCTTATAATCCCAGTGTTTTGGAATTCTGAAGAGAAAGTGTTGCTTGAGGCCAGGAGTTCAAGACCAGCCTGGGCATCATAGCGAGACCCTGTCTCAAAACAAGCAAACAAAAAAACCCGAAAATAGCTAAGCATGGTGAAGCATGCCTCTAATCCTGGCTACTTAAGCGGCTGAGGTGGTTACGGTGAGCTATGATGAAGCTACTGCACTCTAACCTGGGCAACAGAGCAAGACCTTGTAGGGGAAAAAAGGAAGATAAGGGGAATGGATGTCACTTTAATCACTGTAGCTTTACTTGTAAATATGGAGGTAACACTGTTGCCAGTATGATCTCTTTATTTAGGAAGGACAAAATCCATTTTTTTTTTTTTTTTTTTTGAGGCAGAGTCTCATTCCATCACCAGTCTGCAGTGCAGTGGTGTGATCTCGGCTCACTGCAACCTCCACCTCCCAGGTTCAAGCGATTCTCCTGTCTCAGCCTCCCAAGTAGCTGGGACTACAGGCGAGTGCCACTATGTCCGGCTAATTTTTTCTGTTTTTAGTAGAGACAGGGTTTCACTGTGTTAGCCAGGGTGGTCTCAATAGCATGACCTCGTGATCTGTCTGCCTTGGGTTCCCAAAATGCTGGGATTACAGGCGTGAGCCACCATGCCCGGCTGGACAAAATATTTTTAACTAACTCCCTGTATGTAGGAGTTCATTGCATACACATTAGTACAAAATGAACTGCAGCAACCGCTTATGGGAAAGAGGATAATAAGTACTCCAGATTTATGAAAATGGTGACATTTCTCTCAAATTTTTCTCTCTAAATGTGAGGAAAGTGGCCAGCTATTTTTCTTTCGAAGATTCTCAGATGTTATAGAGTGTGACAACTAGGACAGTAAAGCCATTTCTTCATTTAGAATCACTATTAAACTCTAATTTCTTTTCTCTTAAAAGGTTTATTGGCACAAAGCATAGAGGGAGAACCACAGAGGACATATGTGGGTTTTATTCTTATCCTCATAATAAACAATGGGCAAAATATAACTACTAAATGATGGAAATTTAAACCAATATTTACTTGTAAAGATACAGCCTTTTGGGCCTGGCACAGTTGCTCACACCTGTAACCCCAGCATTTTGGGACGCCAAGGTGGGCAGATCACCTGAGGTCAGGAGTTTGAAATCAACATGGCCAACATGGCAAAATACTATCTCTGATAAAAATACAAAAATTAGCTGGGCTGGTGGCAAGCACCTGTAATCCCAGCTACCCAGGAGGCTGAGGCACAAGAATTACTTGAACCTGGGAGGCAGAGGTTGCAGTAAGGTGAGATTGGGCCACTGCACTCCAGCCTAGCGACCAAGCAAGACTCCATCTCAAAAAAAAAAAAATAGAGATAATAGCCTTTCTATCTGATAACAGGTCAAGAAGCAATCTGACAACATATAACTGAACTGGGCAGTACTAAATCTAAATGATTTCTAAACACTTAATTAAATTTTATAAAAATTATATATACTTTTCCATAAACAAAGGCTCATATTTCTTTTTTCCAGTCCAAAATAGTTGAAGTTGCAAGATAATATATTTTTAAGACTGTCACGAAAATTTAAAGCAGCAATACAAATTTGAATGTTTTAAACTGTTACCACTTGGGAATTTATAAAAAGCAAACCAATTACTTTTTGATAACATTATTCGCTCTAAAGAAAAATGTAGAAAATACTCAAAGTATGTTCAAAAGAGTAATGACAACACATAAAAAGCCCATATCTAAACTACTGGGGTGCAGTCAAAACTATAGCTATTGTAGGTCCTTTGCATATGAGTTTTAGAATTAGCTTGTTGATATCTATAAAGCTATAGCTTTAAATGAGTTTACGAAGAAAAAGGCAGAGTCTTTCCCAGAAGGCTCCAGCTTTTCCTCCAGTCTTGGAAGCCTGAATTGGGAATTCTGCCTATCACTGAACCAATCTCTGCCTAAAGAGATGGAGGGACTCCAGGATCTGGGAATGGCTCACAGCCTCACAAACTTAGGGCTGTAAGGAATGGGGAAGGGTAAGATGAATACTAGGGTGATAATAAACAACAATTCACTGCATAAGACATAAGCATAAGGATGGAAGTGCTGGGGAAGAGAACTGGGTTACAAACTTGGAGACTCCTAACGTTTTTTTTGACAGAGTCTCGCTCTGTCGCCCAGGTTGGAGTGCAGTAGTGCCATCTTGGCTCACTGCTACCTCCATCTCCCAGGCTCAAGCGATTCTCCTGCCTCAGCCTCCTGAGTAGCTGGGACTGCAGGTGCCTGCCACTATGCCTGGTCAATTTTTGTATTTTTGGTAGCGAGGGGGCAGTTTCATCATGTTGGTCAGGCTGGTCTCAAACTCCTGACTGCAAGTGATCCACCCACCTCTGCCTCGAAAAGTGTTGGCATTACAGGCGTGAGCCACCCACTGCACCTGGCCAAAGACTCCTAATTGTACATTTATTCATTAAACAACTAGTTATTGAACTCTTGCTATGTGCCATTGACTATTCTAAGTGCTGTGTTTATGGTAAAGAGGAAGACAGGTAAGTCTTTTCTTTGAAAAAATTTATAAAAGGAGAGACAGAAAACAAACAAGTAAACAAATGTATACAGCAGTTTCAAGCCATGAGAGGAGTGATGATGTGAATCATGCAAGGTGGTATGGAAAACTGCCTGGGAGAGCAGCTCTGGACAGGGAGCTCAGGGAAGACCACTCTGAGGAGTTACAGTCCGTGAATCTCAAATGATGCACCAGAGCGGGAATCAGAAGGAAGCTCATTCTCAGCATAGTGGCAGCAGCTAGAACAGCATTGAGGGGTAACCAGTCTAACGTATTTCAGAACCTGACAGGGGACTGGTGTGGCTGAAAAATACCATGAGATGAGGTAGGTGAGAGAGGTGGGCAGGAGCCAGTCATACAGGGCTTGGTGGGCCCTTAAGAAGTATTTTACATTTTAATGTAAATATAGTAAGAAGCTACTAGAAGATTATAAGCAAAGAAGAGAGAAGATTTTTTCTGTTTTTAAATTATCCCTCTGGCTTTCATATAGAAAGGGAAAATCAGGCAAGAATCCAAGTGGGGGAACTCGTTATGGAGTTCTGCACTGGCCCAGGAAAGAGATGAAAGTGGTTTGAGATTGAGGAGTTGCAATAAACATGAAGACCAGTTGGTTCAAATGATGGTTTGGTTACAGAATGCTGGACTTATTGATTAGGTGGTTGATATATACTTGGGATTGGGGTGGGACAGTGACCACAGATGGAACTTGAATTTGATCCTTTGCAGAATCCTGAAATCTGCAGAAACTTCCCGGGATAAAAATAGATGATGAGAGAGCCACCACTCATGAGGATAGAGAAAAACCTCCTAATTAAATGGAATTGGAAGACTAGTTTAGCTATTGTTGGGAGGGGAGACTTCATTTTAAATCCATACCTTAAATGACACGTAAAAATAAATTCCAGGTGACGTTAAAGAGAAAAATGAAAAAATAAGAATACGTACTTGAATATTTATCATATCTTAAAGAGACTGCTTGATTTTCTAAATTTAGAAAAGATGTTTTATAATTACCAAAAAAAAAGATAGACAAATTTAACTGTACAAAATAGAAAACTTCTATAATTCAAAAAGCCAGAAACCAAAATGAAATAGAACAGTGGAATAAGAACAACTCATAATAAATATTATATGGTAAAGAAGGGAATAATAATGTTATATTAAGTGATTATGAACAAAACTGTTCATAAGATAAAATATTACCCATAAAAATATGTGACTTCCTTGTAGTTTAAGAATGCAAAGCGAAAATAGCAAAAACAAACCAGTGAGGACCTTTTTTGTCTATAGCAATAAACATTTTTAGAATGACAAAATCTAATGTTGGTGAAGGTATCAACTGCGGTGTCATAAATGGGTTTAATCCTTTGAGAACCAAATTTAACCTTGGGAATCAAAGCCCACAAAACTATGAATATATTTTACCAAAAGCTGAAGTTTGCCTCAGTAACCTCTCCACCCAGTTCCCTTCACCACCTCTTTTCCAGCCAATGCAATAGAAATATCTGTTTATTTGGAATTCTCTGGGTTTCTGATTTTATCACTTAAATGTAAGTATGAATAAGAAATGTATGCAAAATCAGGATAGGAATACCTAACTTTGAGAATTGTTGTGTTGCTTCAGTCCAACAGGTTTTTAAAAATTATAAATTGTTTAAATTTGAATTTAAATTAATTAATGGTATAAGTTGAGTATCTTTTCATATGTTTATTACCATTTGCATTTCTTTTTTTAATCAACTATTTATAATAATTTTTAAAATGGACAAAACTTTATTTTATTGTTAATCACTAACAATTTTGTCATTGAACATTAATCATTCATAGTGTTCATTATAACACATTCATTTTGCTTAAAACGAGCCTTCTTAACTCTTATTACAGTTGGTTTCCTAGACCCATAGCTGGGACAAGTCGATTATTGGGGTGTCGAAGATGTTTTCAAAATTAAGGAGTGCTAAATCCTGATTGACTGGATTTGCTTGCAATGTGATTGGTCCTCACATCTATCAGTAATGCACAGAAGGGCAGGCTGGAGGATTTTTCTTCTGTTTACATATAATGCAATTGCTTTTATTTGTTCTCAATCTCTAGTGGATTTTCGCAGTTAAATGCTCCAATGCTTCAAGGAAGTATGGTTGAAAACGCACACATTTGTACTTTAAAGTTGGCAAATCCTTATGGGCATGAATGAGATGGGAATTGTTTTCCAATGCTTCCTGTTTGGAGTTCCCTATTTGGTCTGAGAGGTTGTAGGTGGGCCTCATAGTGCCTGGTTTATCTATTAATGAAGATACCTTTGACTAAGACAGTGGTCCAAGATCCAGCTACAAGAGCCACATTTAATTGATTCCCTAATTGTCAAGGAACATGCTAAGGATGGAAACGGGCACAGGTAAGGATCAAAGTGGGAATGAAATAAAGCCATGTGGGTCTATTTCTGGGGCCATCTGGGTTGCCTTGTACTTTTCTTCTTGGATATTGGCCAAATGTCTGGAGAGTGAATTGGCTTAGCTGCAGTTGGAGGCAAGGGCTGGGGCAGACACTGTCACCTGGTTTCACATAAAAATATAACATATATCTTTTTAAGGTTTGAATAGGGTGCTAGGAATCTCTTTTCTGGAAAGGAGCTCTCTCAGGTCAGTGGCATAGTGTGTGTGTTTGTGTACATGCATAGGAAAGAGGAGCAGTGGCAAAAACCTGTCGAGAAGTCTAACTAAGAGACCAAAATGCAGAGAAAAGGGCACCTACCCATGCTCTGTCACTTACTGGGTGACGTGGCCAGTTACCTAACTTCTCGGTGCCTCAGTTTTTCCTCTGTAGAGACAATAATTTCTACTTTACAAATTTGTTGTGAAGATTAAGTGGCCTAACTCCTGAGAAGGAACCTAACACATAGTAAGTCATCAATAAATGTTAGCATCGTTGGCATTGCCATCTATAAGAAGTCCTCGGAGGTCCATTTGGCATAGACTCTTTTTTCTCTTCATTGAAATCTCTGAAGGTGGGCGTTCTAGGTTCTATGAACTTTCTTCAGCCAGACCATTTTCCCAAGGCAAAAAGTAAATGCAGTTCACCTCATTTTTCCTTTTTCAAAGATGGGGTTACACTTTATTTTGTGTGCTTCAGTTTTGTAAAACCCAGAAATCAAATCACAGATGTGGGATAGGGAATGAAGAGATACAATTGGTAAAATTCAAATGGATTATCTCTTCACCCTTGGAAAAAAAGAAGAAAAATACCCTCATTTTAACTTTTCTAAGATTGGTGGTGTCAGAACTGGAGGAATAGTGCACCCTTTAGGGACTTTGGAGGAATGCATTGCTGGTATTCAATATTTGGAAAGAGGAAGAGATATGACACTGAGAATTAGAAGATACAGTGGGTCTTGGCACTAGATTTTCTTTACTATAAAAGTAATCTCTCTTTATGGCTAAAAGAAAAAAATCATTGAGTTTCAGTTCCTTCAGAAGACAAAGATAAATGCAAATTCTTTATTTGGGATATGATGGTACCAGTGGTAGGGAAGTGAGGGAGTAGGACAAGAAGTACAGGCAGCCAGTAAGGTTTGTACAATCAAGCAGTAACTATTGTGGTTAAGCAAAGCTCTGAGAGAAAGTGTAGGGCCTGGGCTACAGAGCTATTTTATTAGAGGGGAGAAGAAACTGGGGTATTTATACACCAACTGTCATCAGTCATTTGTTCAGGGACACAACCAGGGAGCATTGTATTCCTATCACTTCTGGCCAGCTCCGTGGATGGCAGAGTGGGCTCCAGCAGCAAGAAGTCCTCAGGCAAAGAAATGCAGGCTCTGGCAAGTGGAATTTGGGCCAGTGTGGATCAAAGTGGAGAGAGAAAGAAAGAAAGGCAAAATAGATTGTATCCTAAATAAAGAGAAGTAAACAAAGTTACCTTTTATCCCACTGCATAACATACTGGTAACACTGTGCTACCAGAGATAAGCACTAGTATTATGTACTATAAATGTATTTCCTTCCAGTCTTTTTTCTTTTAATATGCCTATCTGGTTCTAGTCTGTTATTCTCTCTACAGCTTTCCATACAGTCTTTGACATATTTTCACAGATCTGAATTAGAACCTAGCAGTGGTCTACTTATAAAGTGGTTGGCCACAGTTTTCCTGGGGATATGGGAAATTGACTGGAAAAATCAGAATTACTCATTTATGGCCCAGGTCCATGGAGAAGAGTGGAGGTGGAGGCAGGGAGGGAGGCAGCCAGCAGAAGACAGAGATGAAGAAGTCAGGCCAGGGAAGACTGGCTGGAAAACAATTCTAGCACGTAACAGGCATAAATTCCACATGCTCCCTTTTCTTTGGTAGTTGTTTGGAAAAGTCAGAAAGATTACTAACCTCTAAATTTGGTCCAGCTTCTCCTTAGCTTGGTCACAAAATACAAAATCCCAATTGTGAGATGGTCTGGGCAGTCATCTTGACTTAATTGATGGACACCATCTTTACATTCATCAGGCAGAAAATTGAGGAGACTTCTCTGGGGTGGGTTAGGGTTGACAGTGAGTTCCAAGCCCAAGGTGTGGAACCAAATTTTGGAGGTCATCTTTTCAACCTCATGTTCCCACAGCCTTAAGAATGCTGGCTAGTCCGGGCACCGTGACTCATGCCTGTACTCCTAGCACTTTGGGAGGCCAAAGCAGGAGAATTGCTTGACTCAGGAGTTTCAAACCAGCCTGGGCAACAGGGCAAAACAACATCTCTACAAAAAGCACAAAAACTAGCTGGGCATTGTGGTGCACACCTGTAGACCCAGCTACTTGGGGGGCTGAGGTAGGAGACTCACTTGAGCCCAGGAGGTTGAGGCTGCAGTGAGCTGTGCCCTCCTTTCCATTGCACTTCAGCCTGGGTGACAAAGTAAGACCCTGTCTCAAAAAAGAAAAACAAAGGAATGCTGGCTAAATAATAGATGGATCTGGAGGGTTTTCTTTCTTTCTTTTTTTTTTTTTTTTTGAGACTGGACTAATATATTAAGTAAGAAGATCATGCCATGTACCTCCAAAGGAAGAGGGTAAAGAGTAGGAATTCACTTCAGTTTCAGTCTCACTTTGGAAATGATGATCCAATGAGAAAGACATGTTTAAGTCTTAAGAAATTTTGGGAACTAGTAGACAAAATTTAATGAGAGTGAGGATATTCACACAGCCTAAATGTGTCTCCACAGAAGATACTTATTAATTACAAGCATAACACATGCAACTTTACAGTAGAAAAACATAGCAGATATTACCTCTTACTTAAGTCCTCAAAGTTAACAACAACAATCATGGGGAAAAGAGATGTACACTCTGATATGATGCAGTGAGAAGGACAGCATCACTTCTGTGGAATTCTGCCAAAACCACATAAAGTGAAGCTAATCATGAAGTATCACTTGTCAAATCCGAATGCAGAGACATTCTACAAAATAAATAGCCTGCGCTTTTTGAAAAATGTCAAGGTCATAAAAGACAAGGGTGAGTGAGGAATTGTTTCAGACTGAAGGAGACTAAAAAGACACGGCAACTAAACGCAAGTTGTGATCTGGGACCGTGTTTTATCTTTGTCTGTCACTTTTGAAATAAAGGATGTTAGTGAGACCATTGGCAAGATTTAAATAAGGTTTGTAGATTAGATAATTATATTTCATAAATGTTAATTTTGCAATTTTGATAATTGTGTTGTGGTTATATATTATACATAAATATTCTTGGTTTTAGAAAATAAACATTGATGTATTCGGAGTAAAAAGGCATCATTTCTGTGTACGTCCTCCACAGTCTGGAGCATTGGTTTAGCATCCAGCACTCTACGATCTTAACATATGAGTAATACAAAAAAAAAAAGTAGCCAATAAAGTCCTGTGTGCTCTCTGATTCGTTTTGTAAAACATACTCAAATATGCACATTTCCATGTGCATGTATGCACATACACACACTTATGAAGGAAGCCGGGAATGGAATATACAAAAATGTTAGCAGGCTAGGTGATGGAGTGAGGAATGATAACTGTTTTTTTCTTTATATATTTTCTGTGCTTTTTAAGTTAGATACAACTTACATAATTGTAATTCCAAATGAGCATTGATTCTAAATTCTAAATGAGTTGATTTTCCATAAGCATTTAGAATCAAACATAAATTATTTAGAAATACATTAGTAGAACTACTGTACAAAAAATAATGAATGAAATGCACATTTACTTTTGGTCCCTCTGGAAACTTACTAAAAGGAGAGTAAATAAATTATTTTTAAGGGTATAAACATACGAGGTCAAATAGAACAGGAATGGAAAGCTGAGAGCCCACCAAAGTTATACCACTGAACCCCAAAGGCTCAGAAATTGATTGTGCCAAGTACCTGTATGATGAGAGGAGGGGGAAACAGGGCCTAAAAGCAGGAGAATTGGTTGGAAGTAAGTTTATAAATGCATTAGTCTGTTTTCACGCTGCTGTGAGACTGGGCAATTTACGAAAGAAAGAAGTTTAACTGAACTTACAGTTCACATAGCTGGGGAAGCCTCAGAATCATGATGGAAGGCAAGGAGGAGCAAGTCACATCTAACATGGATAGCAGCAGGCAAAGAGAGATTGTGCAGGTGAACTCCCCTTTTTAAAACCATCAGATCTTGTGAGACTTATTTACTATCAGAGAATAGCACAGGAAAGACTTGTCCCCATGATTTAATGACCTTATATTACTACATTACATACATATTACTTATATGAAGTCTGGGGCCATTCTAAATCTTGTCCAAGTGAAGGCCATCCGGGAGGGCAGTGGGACCACAACTGAGAGAGACTGTGAGAAACGGCTGATGAAAAATTCTGAAGAGGAGAAAAATGGTCAGAGGGAGAGAAAAATTCTTCACTCACGTCATAGGAAGTGCATGTTTTCATTGGCAGTTTCTGAAGAAACGATGAACATTTCCAAGAAGAGTCACCTTTCATCACTGGTCAGATCTCATGTTGTTACATGACAGTGACAGTCACGGTGCCAGTCAAGTAAGAATTTTTCTCTTTTCCTTTACCATCTTCTCTCCCAGCTACTTAAGCTGCTTTGGCCCTGATAAGAGTCAACAAACAGGATCAGTAGGATGAAGAAGGAGGGATGAAGATGAAAGAGGAGGAAGACAGCAGTTTGCACCCTTTCCCAGCTTCCTGCCTTCAGAAGCTCCCAGCATTAGGAAGGGAGAATGTTGTAACTTAAAATCATCTTCAAAGCTGTGATTATTATATAGGGTGAGAAATGTTTAATTATGAAGCTTAGACAAGTTTTCTAACTTAAATGACTCTAAACCATTTATCATCTATCTATCATCTATCTATCTATCTATCTATCTATCTATCTATCTATCTATCTATCTAAATCTACTGTCCATTTATCTAGCCTAAGTGTTGTTAGAAATATCAAGAAATATCATGGAACTGCCTGAGTGTCTGAGTTTTTATCCAGCAGCACAGACAAAAATTTCCACATGGAATACATCTTAATACAAGATTAAAATACCTAAATAAAGATATTGTCTAATTACATGTCATATATTGCCATTGCTCAACATACTAGTTATTTATTTTATACCATATTTGGTTGGAGGTCTGTGGCTTACAGCTAAAAACATCCTAATTAATGTATTGGTTTTCCCAAGGGGTTACTATGTAATAAAGAAATCATGTTATAGTCCGCACTATTGTATTTTAGTCTCTAACGTTTCCTTAGGTTATTGTTTACTGATAAGTATTATTTAATAATAATTGAGTCATGACAAGAAAACAGTTACAAAGTTATCAAAGTATTTTAATCTTAATAACCCCAAAAAGGAAATTGTAGGATACATAGAGAGTATAAAATATTTCATTGCATTAAGAAAGGAAGATATGAACTGTGTGAAGACACTTCTTAATAGGATCGTACATGTAAACTTTATTGTCCACATTCACATTACATATTTTATTTCCATGTCATTGCTAATTTTGAAGGATTTATAATTGACAGATGGTACCAAATGCAGCTTTCTCCCCTTCGCCTATTGTGAAGAGGAGACCTTTGCCAAAATTTCACAATATGAAAATTGCTCCTGTTTCCTAAAGGGCAAAAATGAATCACTTTCTTTTTGGATTAGGAACAAGTTCAGAATGGCACAGAAATACATTGACATGATCTACTTGCCAGCGTGCTGACATTCAATGCTGTATATATTTTTGGGATTTCTGGCTTGTTACCATAGAAGGAGCAGCTACCCATGTGTTAAAATTGAACTCAAGGCACTTTAGGTCTTCTCACATGGAGGTAAGAAAATTTAAAGCAATTTTTTAAAATGAAGAATTTCACAATGTGTGTCTGTTATTGCTCTTTCATTCCCAATCTATTCATTGTTAAAGTGTTCTAATCTTCTCCCACAGTAGTTGACTAAAGGAATAACTTGGTTTAAAACAGAATATCAAAACACAAGCTCCAGTTTACTCCCATCTAAATTTTAATTATCTTTTAAGACCCATACAAAGTACCACTTCTTCCAGAATTTTTTACTTTTAGAAATGCATACCGCTTTAATATTTGACTTTAATTTTCTCTCTAATTTTGTTCTCTGTTTAATTAATGTAGCATTGCCTTCTCAACATGTTTATGTGCATTATAATTTAGACATAGTTATTTATGATAGCGATAGAATACGATAAATATATTTGTGTCTAAATTATGATAAACATCCTCATAACCTAGTACCATATCACATTAGGCACACTTTAAGTCTTTTGTGAAGTTGGATGTGGTGGTGCACATCTGTAGTCCCAGCTACTTAGGAGGCTGAGGTGGGAGGATAGCTGGAGCCCAGGACTTGGAGGCTGCAGTAAGCTATGACTGTGCCATTGCCCTTTAGCCTGGGCTACAGAGTGACATCCTGCCTCTGAAAAAAAAAAGACAGAAAAAGACCTCAGTAAGCCCTGATTATGAAAAGTAATCCATTTTCTAGGGAATTAGTCCTGATGAGGAAAAGTTATTAATTCAATAATCAGGCTAGTGAAGTAGTTCATAAGACTAAGCCCATGAGTATGCACTACCATTTTGTTTTTGCCTTCAAATTTTGCTAAAAGCTCTGGTTGTCTCCCCGTCTGTCCCAATCATGCTGCCCTTCAATCACTCCTCCACATGGATGCCAGCGTCTGTTTTTAAACCAGAAAACTTGATTATGCCACTCCTCTGACCCAAATCCTCCAGTGACATCTCATGATCTTCAGGATAAAAATCAGAGTGTTTTGCTGCCCCCTGAGGCCCTCTGTTCTCTGACTCATTTCCTTCCACTCTCTCCGGCAAACACTTCAGCCTTGCTGTGGCATCCTTCTTCAGTGACTGTATAGGAATTTACTCTGCCTAGCTGGGCTGCCTCTCCCTGTTTTGGGGCTGAGTTGTGTTCCAGCCTCCCACCCAATTCATTTGTTTAAGTCTAACCTCCCATACCTCAGAATGTGACTATATTTGGACATAGGGTCATTGTAGATGTACTTAGTTGAGATAAGGTCACACCGAAGTATCACAGGCCTCTAATTCAATATGACTGGTGTCCTTATAAAAATGGGAACCAGGGTAAGCACACAGAAGACTGCCCTGTGAAGACTGGAGTCATGCTGCCACAAGCTAAGGAACTACCAGAAACTAGGAGAAAGCTTTGGGACAGATTCTCCCCTAGAGCCTACAGAGAGAACATAGCCATGTTGATACCTCTATTGTGGATTTCTGGGATCCAGCATTTTCAGACAATAAATTTCTATTGTCCTGAGCTACACGGTTTGTGGTACTTTGCTACAGCAGCCCTAGGAAATTAACATGCCCTCCTTCCACTTGGTCAACTTCTATTTGTTGTTCAATATTTGGCTCAAATATCATCTCTTAGGAAGCCTTTCCTGACATCTCTAGCCACACTGGGTTCCCCTCTGTTTCTCTCTTTATATGTCTTGTGTTTTGACCACTGGTTTCTTTGTTTGTGTCTCAACAGGATCTGTGTCTTGTTCATCTCTTTATCCACAGATGCTTGCATAATTGTCTTAATATGTGTTGTTGACTTTAGCAACATCTCTGTGGAGAAGTATTTGTCTCACAGGAATATGGTAACATTTATTTAATAAAGGGAATCTAGAGGTATAAAAAGCTGGAGTGAAAGTAAATTAATCAAGGTCATTTGGCATCTCTATGGCACAGGCAAGAGCAATCATCTACATCTGGAGTTTAAGAATCAGGAGATTTTGGGGATTTCTAAAACCTCTCTTTGCAGATATGAAAGCTGAGATCCATTCTGTTAGATACAAATGGCTCCTTATCTGCAAAGAAGAGTCCAGAAGAAAAAGGAGTTCACTCCCATGGATGCATATGAAACTATTAATAATGCTAGGAAATTCTGAGAAATTTAAATGAAGTGTAAGAATACAGACTTATCCTCTAATGTAAATTCTTTATTACCTGTTCCTCAGAAACCTAAAGAGGAGTGGTTAACCATCATTTAGAATGACTGTTAGCATGCTATTTTCCTCTGCTTTCACTGGTCAGAATTTAGTTAACAACTTCATACAATAGAAGAAAGCTCAAAAGTTGCAGCTAGAATTTAAGAGTCTTAATTGGCCTAATTTAAGGCTTTCTTGATAATAATAATAATAATATGAATCAGAACCCTAATGCCTCATAATACAAATTAGTAAAGACTCTGGCTTTCACTGGGTACTTAAGAATTTTCTGCTCTTGGTCTGTTGGCCTCAGGAAATTCACCATGGACTTTGCTGAAAAACAAAATGGAGAAGAGTAAAAGGACCACATTTGTGTCATAAGCAACTCCTTTATAAATCATCAAGAGACTGCATAGATGGCCACAAAGAGATTTTGTAAAGGGTTTTATACAACTAAAATCAATTCATCCACTTTATCTGTTTTGAACATACTGGGGATGCAACGAGAGATGTCACTAAGAGTTAGAGCTGCTTGGAAACCTTTAAGGTGTCAATTGACCATATTTTTAGGTGCAGAAATGTTACATGGACAAACCACAGATTCACCAGTGATTTACTTTTTTAAATCTGCAACAAATGGACCCAGGAATCTACAAGGGAATAAAAATATCATGAGAGCAAAGCTGAGTTGAATCAGGGTAACTCAAAATCAATATTTTGCTTTTAAACTCTTAAGGGGAGACCCAGGAGGGCTGCACTCATTTTGTCCTCCTTACTTATTATCCTCAGAGGATGGGGTAAAAAGTGACAAGCCTGCTCCATACTTCAGGCAGGACATTCTTCACTAACAAGCCACTTGTTAGAATTCTGAGCTTCAATTTCCTGGCGAGTGGCTTTTTAATAGCTATGCTATCAGTTGCTGGTTTAAAAAAAAAATCACACTTTCTATATCATATAGGTGGCATTTTGTATTTTGGGACCAGGCAAAGGACAGGCAGCAGCAACGTGATGGGAAAAGGGGGATCGTCTTGTTAAGCTACACCTGTGTAATAAAGACAGTGGACGCACCACCCAGCAGATTGACTGAGTATTTTGCTAGGAATTAGAATTCCCTGATACTGAAATCAAACGATTTTCTGTTCTTGTACATGGAGAAGCAAACGCTTTACATTTTCATTACTTTGCTGGTGCTTTTCAATGGAGTCAAACAGTAAATTGAGGAGGCTGAGGATTTTCTTGAAGGGACAACCTGGGAATAAGTTTTATTCCAAGTAGATTACATTTTTAAAGTGTTCTCCTTAAAGAGCCTAGTTTTAAAAACAAAACCAAAGCCATGTTAGGTAATTTCTGAACTATTTAGGAATCAAAGCTGCAGGTTTTGACTCAGTACGAAATGGCCCCTGAACACCTAACTCCTTGACGCATTGCCTTGCATGTACCGCTTGCTCCATGAGGACTTAGCAATTTCCTTTACCAGAATGGTAGGAACAGATGAATGCACTGGCTCGAATTTTCCTATTGTCAAGAAACATAGATCAAAACGGGTAAAGAACAGATCAAAGTAAACTTATTCACATATAATAATATTTCTCTGTGTAGCAGTCAGAGTACGAACAGGAAAACAGAAACTATAACAGTTATGCTAATGTAGATAATTTAATATGTAAAATTAGTCTAACAGATTTATGTAACTGAAAAAAAGGGGAAAGTAATAGTTGAGGTAATGCAATGATAGTAACTCCAAAAAGCAGTGGATATGCTGACAGAAAAAAAGAGGAAGGAACCACTCTTTCCCCTATCCCTTACACTCTCACCTTCCAGTCTTTTGGTATCCCATCACATTGGCAGAACCTAACAGGGAGCCCACCTGGAAAGGAAAAAGGAAATCTGCAGGATCTCTAGGCCCAGGATCTCTATGTCACAAAACATAGTATAGAGTAGTAGGTTTTAGCTAAAAGACAATTACTTAATAACTGGCCACTTGAATCACAGAATCACATCCAACGCAATAGACCAATTAGGCTGCAATAAACAACTCCTGGACCTTGATGTTCTCAGACAACAAAGGCTGACTTTTCAGTGATACTTCTCCTTCGAAACTCATGGACACAGGCTAATGCCGCAGCCACTGCCTGAAGCACTGGTGGCCGTTATGGCAGAGGGAAAGTGAGCAGGAGTAAGTTGTGCACTGGTTCTTAAAGCTTCTGTTCAGATTTCTTTGGACAAAAGAAGTCATATGGACATTGCAGATTCCAAGATTGGGGGGAAGTGCAATCCTACTACTTAGGAGAAGAATGAGAAATATTTGGCTGATAGGGAAAATTGATGTGATTAGGCAAATTTTAATAACAAAAACTTTGGTGTAGTTGACTTCGAAGTTTGGAAAAGCAAGTCAAGTAGTAACATACTTCTTTTGCATAGAAGGACCATGTAAGGTAAATTTTCAGCTGTAATGCCAATTAAAACATGCAATACATTTTTTTTTTTTTTTTTTTAACAGAGTCTCACCCTGTCGCTAGTCTGGAGTGCAATGGTGCAATCTTGGTTCACTGCAACCTCCAACTGCCTGGTTCAAGCAATTCTCCTGCCTTAGCCTACCAAGTAGCTGGGATTACAGGCATGCACCCCACCACGCCCAGCTAGCAATACAAGTTTTGTATTAAAATGAAGTTAACTTAAAACATTTCTAAATCCAGAAAATTACTGAACTACAAAGAGTTAAACCAATATTTTTTAAAAGTACATTAAATTACTTTGCTCTCAATGTAAAACCTTTTTGCGCTCAAGTGCAAAAAGCACGTTTTTCTTTTCTTTCTTACTGTTTTCTCTAATTTTAAAACAAACAAATCTACTGGCACACTATTGGAAGAATGAATTCAGATGTATTTATTGGTTTGAGTGTGAGATAAAAATAATTTGGAGACAGCAGACCTAGGAAAAAAAACATAAACAAGTGAACAAAAACTCTATTCTGCAAACTTCATGTGGGCAGGAAACAGATGTCTAATTCACTGTGTTATAGGCAGACTCTGTTCAGTGTCTGGCACATGGCACATAGTTGATAATCAATAACATTTGCTCTGACTGAGATGGTGTCATAAATGTTATGAACATGAAGCTTCCAAGGTATCGTGGAAGTCCACAGGAGCACCCAAAGCTGATCTGTATGGTTAGAGAAGAATCCCAGAGGGAGTAGGAAGAGGAGGAGGTGGTAAGTAGGTGGCCACAGCTGCTGCAGAAGGGAAAGCCATCTGGCATTTTCCTCATATGTGCATTGGAAGGACACCAGGCTGTTGGGATGGGGCAGGAATGGGGAAAAGGAAGGGTAAGCTGGGCCATGGTCAGTGACACGCTCAGGATTTTAACTGCCTTCTGAGTTAGCCAGCAATTTTTATTTTACGGAGAAATAATTTATTTAACTGAGAAGCTAAGTCGTATTCACTACTACATACTACTAAGATGTGCGTATAGGTCAGGCACGGTGGCTCACGCCTGTAATCACAGCACTTTGGGAGGCGAACGTAGGTGGATCACAAGGTCAGGAGCTCGAGACCAGCCTGACCAATATGGTGAAACCCCATCTCTACTAAAAATACAAAAATTAGCCGAGTGTGGTGGCACATGCCTGTACTCCCAGCTACTTGGGCGGCTGAGGCAGGAGAATTGCTTGAACCCAGGAGGTGGAGGTTGCAGTGAGCTGAGATCATGCCACTGAACTCCAGCCTGGGAAACAAGAGTGAGACTTTGTCTCAAAAAAAAAATGTGCATATAGATAAAAATATTTCAAGATAGGAATTGCTGAGTGAAATGTAGGAACTCAAACTCCTAACTTCAGGTGATCCGCCCACCTCGGCCTCCCGAAGTGTTTGGGTTACAGGCGTGAGCCAATGCACCTGGCTAGATTGGATTTATTAAAAGCGCCGTTTCATAGACATCCTGGTAAATAAAAGAATTTTCTTACTTGTTCTTGATGGCAGGGCTACGACGTAAGTGCTCTTTAAAATCTCCATTTCCTAGAGGAGAAAACTTAGGCTGAGACAGTTTAAGTAAACTTATCCAAGGTCCCAGAAGGATAACAGAGCAAGAACTAAAATCTTGTTTTCTCTGACATCAAATGCTCTTAACTACTCTGCAACACTTTCTCCCACAACGTACATTTTGGGTTCTAAACTCCCCGCTTTCTCTGTCTTGCTACCCTATCTTTATTCACACTTAGTCTAATTTTCCCTATTTGCTTTATATTTATTTTCTCTTAATGTATTTTCTATTTTCTTATAAGTTGCTTTAAATTATATTTGGAAAAGTGAGAGTACAAATAAATAAATGCAGATATTTCCATGTATTTGTTTAATTATTCACTGATTAGACTCAGATAAAAATTTACAACTATTCTCTCATTTATTTTTCCTCTGCCCCAGAGTGCTATTATTCATACTGAGATGCCTTCAAAGTCTTATCTAATTGAGACACTGAATAGTTTATTTTATTTTTTTTGTATATATATATTTTTATTATACTGTAAATTCTAGGGTACATGTGCAGGTCGTGCAGGATTGTCACATAGGTATACACATGCCATGGTGGTTTGCTGCATCCATCCTCCTGTTTATTTCATTTAAAAAAATTCCAGGACCCAGTTTTTCTTTCTTTTCTTTTCTTAAACACACAATTCTTGTCATCTCCTCATCCCCTTTGAGATACTATGCCTATACTCTCCTTCTTTTAAGTTTTCTTTAAGCCTGCCTTCCTAACTGCCCTAGGTCTTCTTGCATAAATTAGTAGACACTTTTCTGAGATGTCGTCCCTGTCTTTACAGAAAAGTTGCCCAATAAATTGGAATTTAAAATGTTGGTTGCTCAGCATTTCTTGGAGGATCATTGATGGACTGGGGATATTTGTAGCAAATTGTTTAATTTCTCAGAGCCTCAACCTTAACATCTAGGAAGCGATGATAGTGACATTTACCCTATTTTTCTCAGAGGAAAGTAGTAATTAAAGATCAATGGGACTTTCTGAATGCGCAGGAGGAGGTGATGGGCTCCCAAGGGAGTGGAGCTCTGTGTTGTCCCCGGAAGATCAAAGCACTGGGCTTTCTCCTGAAGCCTCTTCTTCCTTCTGTTATTGCACAAACCTGGATAGAGGCCCTGGGCCAGCAGAGAAGGAACGGTGGTGGAGACAGGGGGAGGGAAAGAAGCTAGTGCCTGTGTGTTTTCAAAGAGAAAAGACTTTGGAATGGGAAGCATACAAATGTATCACCTCCTCCGCCATAGTTAGAAAGGATCTGAATGTCTACACCCCTCAGGATGGCAGTGATGCCTTCTGGATGCTTTTTCTCCACATTTCCAAGGTTGCAGAACTGCTTTTATGCCCTTATCCCCCTCTGCTCTTCTCGCACTGTGGCACATTCCCCCCAGTGCCAGTCATGCTTGCAATTCTTCAATGTAGAGTCTTTAACTTCCCACAAAATCTACTCAGCAAATGTTTCCTGCAGCTCTTACTTGTTCTGTGTTCCTGTATTATAAAGTTGCCCAAGGAATCTCAGTTGGCTTTTACTATCACTTAGAATATTTTTCTTTTTTTTTTTTTTCATAATTTGCTACCTCTCTAGGCCTTTTCCTCCCAGTTGAGAGAGCTTGATCAGCCCCAACTGCCAGTGCCTGCAGAAACCCTTCTCCTGGCCTTATTTTGAACAGAGAAGCACAAACTCTTAGCAAAACTTCAGCACTTTGGGAAGTGCATGCAGCATGTGGCTAGCTGGTGGAGAAGTAAATTTTTTTTTTTTTTTTTTTTTTTGAGATGGAGTCTTGCTCTGTTGCCCAAGCTGGAGTGCAGTGGCACAATCTTGGCTCACTGCAACCTCCGCCTCCCAGGCTCAAGCAATCCTCCCACCTCAGCCTCCCAAGTGATCCTTCCACCTCAGCCTCGGGAATAGCTGGGACTACAGGCTTGTGCTACCACACTGGGCTAATTTTCTGTATTTTTAGTAGAGATGGGGTTTCACCAGGTTGGCTGGGCTAGTCTCAAACTCCTGAATTCAGGTGATCTACCTGCCTCAGCCTCCCAAAGTGCTGGGATTATAGGCATGAGCCACCATGCCTGGCCAAGAAGTCAGTTCTTTAATGAAGGCAAGTGGGCACATATCTTTTCTTGTCTGGTGTATGAAGCTCTAGAAACAAATACACAGCTCCCTTTTCACAGTAACCCTGCCTCTTTCTGCTCCAGCCCACCCAGGACTTTCATTTCAAGTCTTGCATTAAACAACAGCACAATCCTCTCTTGATGGTGTCTGGTTTACTTTGCTTTTGTTTTTGTTTTGTTGATTGTAGGCCTGCTGCCTCTGGAGCCACGATTTATGGGGCTATATGGATTAGCATGTTTCTCCTCATGGCAGTTGTGCCCCCCTCCCTGCCCCATTTAAGTTGCTTTGCCAGTTTCTCTGCTCCACATGGTGGGGGAACTGTTCCAGCTTCTCTTCCACATGGCGTGTCTGCGCCTGGCCCCCGATCCCTCCTCCAACTGCTTAGAACTACAATCATTACTGTATTTTCTTGCTCTTTAAATTCTCTACAAGAGCAATTTTCGGGATTTACTAAATACACAAATAAAATGAAAAAGGGACTAGCCAGGGAGACAGGGCAAGCACCAAGGTCATCAGAATGACTGAATTTGGCTGAACTTCCACGGCAAAAAATAAGTAGGTAAACAAAAGATGTTTTCTGCCTTCCTGTACCACAGGGAGCTACTGGATCTCCTTCTCCCAGATACTTGTTTTTTGTTTTCCTATCAAGAAAGTGAGTACTTGTGAAGTTTGCTGTACGCAGGTTTCCTGGGGCAGTTATGGTTTATCAGTTATGTATCCCATGGTTGGGTGAGGTGGGGATCCAGAATCTAGATATACAGGGAGAAACAAGAAGCTAGAAGACAGGACAATCTGTTAACGTGAATCTAAACCAGATGCAACTTGGGGAGAAAGTGGCCAGTCATGGGCACTGGTGGCTTCATATGGAGTTGTGACCTTCAGGAACTTTGAGAAAAATTGAGCCTTGAGCACATTTGTTGTCTGCTTGAGCAGTCAAGAGCAGAAGTTGAGGCTGATTCAACTTATTGAGCCCTACAATATCAGAAACTGACTTCTGGGTTGAGATTTCTTCTTCAGTGTTTGATATTGGGTAGGCGAGAGACAGTGGGGGGATGCATACTTGGTTTGCTTATGTTGATTTCAATTCTGCTTCTGGCTGGGCGCAGTGGCTCACGCCTGTAATCCCAGCACTCTGGGAGGCTGAGGTGGGCAGTTCACAAGGTCAGGAGTTTGAGACCAGACTGACCAACATGTTGAAACCCTGTCTCTACTAAAAATACAAAAATTAGCCAGGCGTGGTGGTACGCACCTGTAATCCCAGCTATTCAGGAGGCTGAGGCAGGAGAATCACTTGAGCCCAGGAGGTGGAGGTTGCAGTGAACCAAGATTGCACCACTCCACTCTATAGGTCAATGAATTTTCACAAACTGACCACATCTATGCAGCCAATGCCTAAATCAAGAAGTAGATATTACCTTTACCCCCAAGGCCACCCTCAGGCTTCTTCCCTGTCCCTATCTTTTTCTGAGGGGTAAGTGTGATTTTAGCTTTTACCATCAACACCAAGAGTTGCCAGGTTTGTCCTCAGAAAAGTTAAATAATACAGTTTCCTGTCTGGCTTCCTTTAGTCAACAGCCTGTTTGTAAGATTCACCCATATTGTTGTACACAGTCTTCATTGCTGTATGGTATCCTGTTATTCAAATATACCACAATTTATTATATAGTTCTACAGTTTGTGAGCCTTTGGGAAGTTTTTGGTTTGGAGCTATTGGAACTGGCTAGCGCTGATTAATTTTTTTTTTTTTAAATAGTGCTTTGTTATGAAGTCAATATACATTCAACCAGTGATTTGGCCACCAGATTCTGTTAACAGAGTTATGTTATTATAAGTTATTCCTTTTTCAGTGCTTGGATTTTTTTCCTATTAGTAAAATAAATGGGCCAGGTGTGGTGGCTCACACCTGTGGTCCCAGGGCTTTGGGAGGCTGAGGTGGGAGGATTGCCTAAGGCCAGAAGTTTGAGACCAGTCTGGGCAACATAGTGAGACTCCCATCTCTACAAAAAACTTAAAATAATTAGCTGGGCATGGTGGCATGTACTTGTAGTTCTTCCTACTCAGGAGGCCGAGGTGGGAGGATTGTTTAAGCACAGAAAGTTGAGGCTGCAGTGAGCTATGATTGTGCCACTGTACTCTAGTCTGGGTGACAGAGCTAGACTCTGTCTCTACAAAATAAATAGATAAATGATGGGCATTGTAGGGAGAGAAGTGAGATAACTAAATAAATTGTTTTTTATTGCTGCACAGTAAAGAACCCCAAAACTTAAGGCTTAAAAAAATAACAGCTTTAATATTTCTCACTGTTCTGCGGGTTGACTGGGACCAGCTGAGCAGTTCTTTTGCTTTACATGGTGCAGCTGGGATCCCTCCTGTGGCTGCAAACCAGCCTTGGAACATCCAAGATGGCTTCACTCACACGTCTAGAGCCTCGTCTCCATGGCCGGGGTGGCTGAAGGCTCTTGTGTCACTCTTTCTCTCCACGTGATATTCCATCAGTTAGGGATTGAGCCCAAGTTTCGTTATGTAGTGGCTGTATTCCAAGAGAGGAAAGATGGAAGCTGCCTGGCCTGTTGCGGCCCAGGCTCTAAAATGCACAGAACATCATTTGTATTCTGCTAGTCGAAGCAAATCACAGAGCCAAACTGAGATTCAAGATGAGGGGAATTGGACCCTTCCACTTGGGAGAAGCTGTGTGCCTACAGAGGGATAAAAAAAATTGTTGGTAGCCTTCTTAGCTGATGATCTGCCACACAATCCATCTTGTCCCCCGCCAAAACTCAGGGGAGGAAGGAAGCCTGCAAAGTCTTGAGGGTTATGTGGAGAAATGAGCAGACATCAGATTTGGTGAAAGGGTGAAGGTGACGGCACAGAGAGGAAGGTTGCTACAAAGGGTGGGAAGTGGCAATGGGAAGTCAGGGTAAATAGGACATCTCCTGCTCATTACTTTGGATATATTCATTCATCTAGCAAACATTTAATGCAGGAGCCTTGAGGCGGTGTGGTAGACTAATAGGCAATTTCTGGAAGCAGCATCATCCTGAGAGGCTACCTGTTCGGAGGGCAGTAAAAGTTTGGAAATCAAATTGCTCAACCAGAAGACAGAGCGAGGAACTGAAGTAAAGATTCAAATGACACTGGGACATTCAGTCAGTGGGTAACGTGGTTACAGAAGCCATAGACGGGGAGGGCCTGAGTTGATTCCCGAGCTTCTCTGTGGGCTGCAAATGACTAGCAGGTTCCTACACATTTTTCATGTGGATCCAATTTAAGGAGCTAAATTGAAAGTGTAGGAAATTTCAGTATTGCTGAGGAAGTAGAAAAAAAAAACACATCTGTGAAGCTGCTCAGTCAGTGTGCTGGCTGTATGTGATGTGATGGTTCCAGAGGTCTGCAAGGAACTTGGCCATTGGCCAAATTACTGGAGAACGGCTTGAGATTAGGAGAACCTGGTCATGGAGTTTTGTAATTAAATGAAGGTGAGACTTAGTTTGGAATTAGTAGTCCTTAAAGTTGCAGGCATTTCAGGTGACATCACTGGTGATTTTACTGGCTCAAAAGGGATGTCAGGGTTCAGGGGTCCAAAGAGAACTGGTCAGTGATGGTGCAGCAGCATTATTGGTGCACCACTGATATCACCTCTGTACCACGTCAGGGCGCCCCAGTCCATCAACTGACAGCACCTGATTTTCTTTGCCTGAGGGCTCTCTTTTGTCATTGGAAACAGCTCTGCCACCAGAATAGATAGCATATTAATGTTTCTCCCTTATCATCCCCTTACCAGTGACTGACAGAATTTTATGTGTAAATACCCCAAACTCCCTTGCCCCTCAAAGGAATAACACTGAGGTGTATATTCTGTACTAGCTCTAAGTGAAATTAAACTCCAGTGGCCCACATTGGTAGTTGGCTTGAAAATATACTCTTTAGTGACTGCTTTTACTTTTGACTTTCTTTTAAAACATGATGAATTGCTAAAAATTGTCAGTATAATAAGGACAACAGATCACAAGATGATTCCTATTGTAAAGATAGTTTATTACTCACAGTTCCCAAGAGGAGGGGGCATCCCATCCCATCAGGAGGGTGAAGTATTAGAGTTGGTCAGGAAGCAGAAGGAGGGGGAACTGTAGGTTTCTGAGGGAAAGAATGGGTGAGGCAGGGTAAGCAGGACTGGCTTATTTGAATAATTTCAAGGGGCTCTGAGATATAGAGGCTACTGGTAGTTGTCTGCTATCTGGCTCTGGAATGATTAGAGCAGATGGATTATGGCTGGGAATGTGAGATCCTAATAAAGGCGGTGTTTGAGGTGTGAGCTCTGGATTGCTGACTGTGTATTTGAAAACTGCATTTATAGGCAAGTTGTTTACTATCTCCAGGAACTTGCTAACCCTGGACATGGCAGGACCTCCAGAGTCAGCCATGCCCCAAATGTCAGAGCATCACAATTCAGAAATAGAAGGCATGGGTAATACAGATGCTTGCTTTCCTCCTCCCATGTGAATAATTCTGTCTCCTCTCAAATAAAACTACCCAAATTCAAATTCTTTTCTTAGGCTGTGCTTCTGGGGGAAATCCAAACTAATCCAGGCAGGGATGGTGTCTCTTGTAATCATATGGATTGTAGGTGACTAAATTAAGATGGTGGCAGTGAGAATGGAAAGAAAGGGATTCTCTGGAATGTGTACAATATTTTCAATCTTGGAACATGTTAGCTGAATAGAAATATATGATTTACATGTATATATTTCTCTAAAATGAATTTAATCCCAATGATTATTATTAGCTGCTTGAGAAGTGTGCTGGTGACAGGTTGTATCACTCCTTGAGAACTGATTACTTAATATCCAGAAAACTTGAAAGCTGGTAGTTAAACTGTTGGCAGTTTGAAATTGGCCATGATGAGAGTATTTACACCACCGAAACTGGCAAATGCTGCAAATCAGGGCTTTTCTCCACAGAGAGATGATTTACCAGCACACCACTGCAATTATGGCACGTTTATGAAGAAAAGAACATAGTCTCATGGAATTTTGATGTTGAGAAAGTCATCAGGAATCAGCTAATTAAAACTCCTGAGTTCAAAGATAGAAAATGAGCCTCAGAGAAACATAAGGGAATAAATTGCCCAGAATGAGAATTGGTGGCAATGCATAGGCTAATACCAATCTCTTGGTAAGTAAGAGTCCTCACAAATTTAATACCTGGGCTGATGTATTAAAGTCATTATAAATATTACTAGTGTTGACATTTAAATATTCAGATTGTATTTACAGAGTAGTGTGTGTTTTGAGAAGGAAGTAGAGGGAAAAAAATTTTGCTATTGACAGTGCAATAAGGCTATTTTGTTAAATGCTAAAATAAATAAATAAAAATTCCCTGAGCATTCATTGACACAGTAAATATGGAAAGTCTGTTATTGAACAACAGTTAAATAGATGCCAAGGGAGAACATTGTGACAAAATCTCAACCAAATATCAATATGAACATATTTCTGTTTGTGTGAAAATATGTTCTCTCCGTATGGGAAGGGAAACTGTAAGGAGAGAAATATAAACAACACATTGAAGAAATGTTGAGTGGAGAAGCTGTTTATCTGCCAGAGCAAAGCACTTCTCTTCCTTCTGTGAATCTTCCTAGAGAGGCTGTCATGAAATTTACTTACAAAAATAGAAAGCCAATTCTTCCATTCAAGGAAAGACGACAGATTTTAAGAGCTGTTACTTGGTACGGATGAAAACACACACAATATGGTTATATTCTGAGCAGATATTTTGATTGAATCACCAGAGCTTTTTAAACTCCAGAGAAATATTAAATGATTTTATTATTATTATTATTATTATTACTTTGAGACAGAGTCTCACTCTGTTGCCCAGGCTGGAGTGCAGTGGTGCAATCTTAACTCATTGCAACCTCTGCCACCTGGGTTCAAGCAATTCTCCTGTCTCAGCCTCCTGAGTAGCTGGGATTACAGGTGCCTGCCACTACGCCTGGCTAATTTTTGTATTTTTGGTACAGATGGAGTTTCACTATCTTGGCCAGTCTGGTCTTGAACTCCTGACCTCGTGATCCACCCGCCTCATCCTCCCAAAGCACTGGGATTACAGGCATGAGCCACCATGCCTGGCCTCAAATAATTTTATTTTTAGAGACTTATGTATAATAATGTATTAACCTATAGAAATTTATAATTTGGCATCATTGTTTGTGTTCCCAAGAGTTCAGCACGTCTTAAACTCAGGAGATCTAACTGGGAACTCAGTCCACAGTTTAAAATATTTCATAACAGATTCTAAATTAAGAAAAATCTGAATATCATCTTCCTAACAGTTTTCTTTTCTTTCCAAATATAAAACATATTGCTATAGACTGAATGTTTGTATTCCCCCCAAATTCATATATTGAAACCTAATTCACACATTATGAATATAAGAATACAGAATTCTTACAACTATAAGAATTAGGTTTCAATATATGAATGTGTGAGAGCATTTGAAGATAGGGCCTTTGAGAAGTAATAAGTCATGAGGGCAGAGGTCTCATGAATGAAACCAGTGCCTTTATAAAAGAGACCTCAGAAACTCCTTTGCACCTTGTCATGTGAGAACGCAGGGAAAAGAAGGCTGTCTATGAAGTAGGAAGCAGGTCCTTGCTAGATACTGAATCTGTTGGCCCTTGATCTTGAACTTCCCAGCTTCCAGAATGGTGAGAAATAAATTTCTATGGCTTATAATCTACCAAGTCTATGTGATTTTTATTATCGTAGCATGAATGGGTTAAGATACATTTTATTGACACTAATTAAAAGGAAGAGATCAAGCTACAAAGATGAAAAATAAAACATCTCCAAACACATTCTACCAGTCTAGCCAAGAGATATATATCAGACAAACTCTGGTGGAAGGACATTCTACAAATCTGACCAGTATTCCGCAAAACTCTCTAGACCATCAAAACAAGAGTCGGAGAAACTGTCATGACCAAGAGAAGCACAGGGAGACAGGACACCAACTGTAATGTATTATCCCAAAAGGGATCTTGGAACAGAAAAATGACATTAGGGAAAACTGACAAAATCGAAGTAAACTATGGACTTTAGTTAATAACATATCAATGTTAATTCATTGATTGTGATAATTCTACCAGGCTAATATAGGATGTTAACAATAGAAAAAACTGGGGGTAGGGAATACAGGAACTCTGTAATAATTCTATAAATCTAAAATGGTTCTTAAAAGTTTATTAAAAATAAGGCAGAAGCTTATGTTTGGGGAAAATGAAAGATGTTCATTTTAGCTTGCGTTTTTTACTCACTGTTTATGTACAGTCTTATCACACTGCTGTCATGAGAAGCAGCCATGTACTTTATGCAGGGAAGGGAGAAATAAGAGGAGTTAAGAATTTCAAGGCAGGCCGGGTGCAGCAGCTCACGCCTGTAATCCCAGCACTTTGAGAGGCCAAGGTGGGCAGATCACCTGAGGTTGGGAGTTTGAGAACAGCCTGACCAACATGGAGAAACCCCGTCTCTACTAAAAAAAACAAAATTAGCCAGGTGCGGTGGCATATCCTGTAATCTCAGCTACTGAAGAGGCTGAGACAGGAGAATGGCTTGAACCCGGGAGGTGAAGGTTGCGGTGAGCCAAGATTGTGCCATTGCCCTCCAGCCTGGGCAACAAGAGCAAAACTCCGTCTCAAAATAATAATAATAAAAAAAAAATCTCAAGGCAAAAAACAGCAATGACAATTGAGGACGTTGTCAGTGACAGTGTATGGTAGGTGTCAGATGAGCTCTGATACTAAAATTACCCAGTATCCCAACCACTGACCACCTTACGCCCAGGAACCCTTTTATTCTCAGTGAACAACTGTGTTAGTAGGAGGTATCTTGGAAAAAAGAGATCAAGATGCAAAGTTCAAATATCTTTACGGAGCCCTGCTGTGGGAAAAGAGGTCCACTGACAATTAAGAATGCTTTTCACACCTACGTTTGTTTTCTCTGTACAGCCTTTTTTGTGGTAGGCAGTCTCTAAGGATGTCCACCATCGGTTTCTTCCTTCTGTGTATATGCAGGCTGCTCTTCACATTAAGAGTTGGAATCTGACTGAGCATGGTGGCTTATGCCTATAATCCCAGCACTTTTGGAGACTCGGGCCAGAAGATTGCTTGAGCCCAGGAGTTTGAGATTAGCCTGGGCGACAGTCTCTACAAAAAAATAAAAATAAAAAAATTAGTCAGGCATGATGGTACATACGTGTGGTCCCAGCTACTCAAGAGGCTGAAGCGGGAGGATCACTTGAACTCAGGAGGTGGAGGCTACAATAAGCTATGATCATTCCACTACAGTCCAGTCTGAGTAACAGAGTAAGACTCTCTCAAATAAATAAGTAAAGAGTTGGAATCCTATTTCTCTTCTCTTGAATCTGGTTTGGGCTGGGTGACCTGCTTCACAAATAGCACGTGAAGGAACTGATATTTTGAAACTTCTGAGGTTGTATCATAAGAAGCATATGGCTCCTCCTGGGCCACTTGGGAGGCTTGCTTCTGGGACCCTTGTTCTCAGGAGTCTCCTTGGAAACAAAGAGAGCAAGCCACATGGAGAGGCTATGTGTAGATACTCTGGTTGACAGTCCCAGATGAATTTCCAGCCTCCATGCAGCCAGGATTAGTGGCCAGCTATATGAGTGAGCCATATTGGATGTCCAGCCCTGTTGAGCATCATACGATTCCAGGGCCAGCCACTGTCTGACTGCATCTATATAGGTATCCCAAGGACTAATAACCCAATGAGTGCGGTCAACCCATGGAACTGTGAGAGAAGATAATAAATCGTTATTTTAAGCCATGGAGTTTTGGGGTGATTTGTCAACCAGCAATAGGTAACTGGAATTCTCCCTAAAAAAGCAACCTATCCAGATATTTTCCAAAGTTTGACCAGTAGGTAAGTTAGGCTTCTGAGAGCAAATATGCACAATCCCTGTAGTATGTAGCACTACTGAAAATCAATCACAGTTAAACATAGCATACGTTGAAAGTATTTAGCACTGGTATTTGACAGTAAACAAGACAGACTTAAATTCTGTTCTTATAAACAAGTGGAATAAAGCTATTAAAACTCAAAAAAGGTTATATCTTAAAAAAAATTTTAATTAGGCACATTTCCCTCAGTTTTAATACCTCTTTCACTCCCTTAGGATCATAGAACTGTATGTAAGAGTAGGAGGTAGGAAAATAAAAAGTAATTAATTGTTACTTTTTTGGGGGTCACCCTTAAGTTACAGCATTTTTTATGTGTTCAAAAGAAGGAAATGAAGAAAGGAAAAAGAAGGAAGAGAGAGCAGAAGGGAGGGAGGAAGGCAGGAAGAAAGGAAGGAAGGAAACAAGCAAGCACTTGGTAATTCAAGTTGACTGCCTTCTATGTTTTATCCTCCTCTATCTCTGCATATGTTTACCAAAAGAAAAATTATTTATCTAGTTTTTGCTACATACCATAGGTGTTTATACGTATTAGCTAATTTAATAGCCACAACAACTCTGCGAGTTGGGTACTGTTATCATCTTTACTTCAGAGTTAAAAGATACTGAAGCACAGAGAGTTCAAGAAATTTGTCCAGGATCAGCTAGTTAGCATTAAAAGAGTTTCAAACTGAGGACATCTGATTCCAAAACTTGTTTTTAATTGTCACTAAACATCTGCAAAGTTTAATAAGGCAGATTTCAATATTGTTTATTTATATTATTTATTTGTATATTTAACACACAGTTATAGTTAGCTATGTATTTATCTTTGGTTTATTATTAACTGCTCAAGATAGCTCCTTTTGCAAACACTTGAATAAGGAGACTTGCATTCCTTGTGTGCATGAATATGAACAATGATACATATGTATCCTCTTTCTAATTTTCAGCTTTGATGGGCAAAAATATTGAAAAGCAGCGAAACCAAGAACAAATCACCACTAGAAAAAGCAAACAAACAAAACCAAACCATAGGGTCAGATAGATCTGACTCTAGCTCTTGGGTAAGTTATGAGACCTCTGCTTCGTCTCCTCATCAGTGAAGGGGCCCCTAATGCACTTCACCACAGGGTCAGGGAGTAAATGCATTTCTGTGCATTAAGTACCTGTCACATCATAGAAGCAGCTAAGCACAGTGATTAAAATCTTGGGGTTTGGAATCAGACAGACTGGGATTGGAAACCTATGCCTGGGTTACATATGTAACTTTGGACAAAATACTTAATACTTACTGTGAGAAATAAATGGGATAATGTTTGTAACACATCTGGTACACAGTGAGAACCCAGAGTCTAGTTATGGTGAAGCTAATGTCGGTCCTACTCTGCCTTCTCTACCTCCTTCCATTTCACGCCCTCTCATCCTTCAGTAGAAACTGGCATGCTTGTGTCAGTAGATGCTCCCTTCATCATTTTGTTTTTATTAAGGAATAATTTAGACACAGTAACTTCACCATTTTTAGTGTACATTTCTGTGTTTTGATAAATTCATACAGTTGGCCACAATAAGATGTCATATTCCATCATCCTCCAAAATTCGTACCTATTATTTTCCAATCAACTCCTAGCTCAACCCTCTTGGCAACTCCTAGTTTGTTTTCTGTCCCTACCATTTTGCCTTTTCCAGGATGTTATATTAATACAATCATAGAGCAGGTAGTATTTTGAGTTGGACTTTACTCACTTAATATAATGCTTTCAGAGTCATCCCCAATAGATTTTAGTTATTTTAAAAAATACACTTTTTTTTTTCTCTCTGTTGAATCATCCTGATTCACACAGATGAACTAATTAAGGGTGGAATCTCAAGAGTCTCTCACTCAGAAATTATTTCATTCTTTGGTTCACTGAAATACCAGCAAACAAAACCAAAAAGCACAAAACAACACTGGGATATGAGTTTCAACCAACTTAAAATAGTATGTTATGACAGAAAAATGTAATATCCCCTCTTTTCACAATTAAAACAAAAAAAGAGAAAAATCATTATTCTGATATCAACCTTCCGTAAGTTATCCCTTCATTTTATAGGAATGCTTTCTTTGGTGATTTGACCACACAAATCTGCTGCATCTCATTTGACTTCAATGACTTGGATACCATTTTGAGGCACTTTCATCTTCTGCTTTTAGCCATAATGTGATTTATACATTCATGCTGACTCCATACATGCTAGTTGGCAATGGATTGAAATGAAACCTGCTGAGGAGAATCCGTTGACAGTAGGAATTCAGGAAGATGAACAGGCTTAGGAAAAATGGTCATGATCTTTTCCATGCTTTTTTCTCATTTTAACTCTTGGAGAATTCAAATCTTGGCTTCTCAGAACTTACTGCAGGTCTTAAATAAGGAGAAAAAAAGGACATATAGAATTATGTTTTCTTTTTTTCTCTTGGTATTGGGATGGGGAGTAAAAAAAAATGTTAGAGATGGTTAAAATGGAATGGCTACAGCAGAATTTGGGTGAATTAAAGCTATGAAACTTTTTATCAATTCTTTTATGAATAATTCTTCCAAGCCATAATCGTAAACTTCAAGTGCATTAGTATTTCTTCTTTAGCTGAGATTTCTGTTACAGAAACTGCTAGTTGATCTCTGATATCCATTCTGATGGCAATCTAGTAGCCCAATTTGTTTATTCCACAAATAATTTTGAGTGCCTACTAGGCATGGTACTAGATATAGGAGTTCAAAGGTAAGAAAACTGGCCAGCTCTTGTCCTTATGAAATTTACAAGCTTATACACTGATGATAACCTTCCAAGACTTCTATGAATGCCAAGGTACCAATATACTCACATAAGCATCCTTTAAAATGTGGCAGTCACTTTGATAGGAGGAGGAACATATGAGAAGTGGTATGTTGGTTTGAAAAATAAAAGAGCAAGATATTAGAGACTTTGAAGCTGAATATTGTCAGCCAAAGAAATTCCTGGTTACACAGAAGGTGAAAACTTATCATTTTATTGTTTCTTACTATTTTCTTACAGTGACACTTTTAAAAAAGATTTGATCCATCCCGGCTAACACAGTGAAACCCCATCTCTACTAAAAATTAAAAAAATTAGCCGGGCATGGTGGCACGTGCCTATAGCCCCAGCTACTTGGGAGGCTAAGGCAGGAGAATCGCTTGAACCAGGGAGGCAGAGGTTTCAGTGAGCCGAGATTGCGCCACTGCACTGCAGCCTGGTGACAGAGTGAGACTCCATCTCAAAAAAAATTTTTTTTTATATAACTATGAAATAGAGAATTACAGCCAGGTAAAACACACATGAAAACAACAACAAAAAAAAGCAAAAAAAAAAAAAAAAAAGCAATTTCCCAAATGAATTAGGAGAAAATCAAGACAGAGATATTGAAATATTGGAAAGTTAAAGTTAAGGTAAAATTGTGAAGTTAGAACCCCAAATAAATAGTGTAACAAGTGCATTCCCTACAGAATGTATGTTTGCTAGAGGCAGATCACAAATTTAAATCTCCACTCTTTAGCAGCAGGAAAGGGTTAACCCCATGATTCACGGCACAAATATGATAAAAGCAAACAGCTGCTTAGAAGAAGCAAAACTATTCTTGGTACTGAGACATAGGAGACATTTCTTCTGTGATTCTTTCAAGGAAATGGTACAATTGGCGTTAATCAGAGTAAATATCCATTTCCATTGTTGTACTTATTGCCTGTAGTAACATGGACACAAAGGGTTGGAAATAAGACATTTATGAATTTTCCATGGTTCTCTGATAATGCCACGTGTTCCCATACGGCACATGTGTCTAGATATTTTCCTATAAACATATGGGATATGGCTTCTTGTGAGTACCAGAAGGCTGAGAACTCTTGGACCTCCAGCCTGGCCCCAGGAGCTCTGGCTGTAGGAGGCTACTCCCACCAAATGCTCTTCCTGCCTGTGTCCCAGGGCTTGAGACCATTGATTACAACACTGCAGGTGATCCCAGTCATCTATCGTCCTCTTCTATTCAAGGAGCCTCCTCTCCTTCTGTCTGCTGCTCCTGACATTCTGTTTTTGTGTCTTGGTTCCCATGCGACCATGTGTTCTGATGGTCCTCAAAACTTTTTCTTTGGTCTCCATATTATGTCATCCCTCTTGACTTGTAAATTTTGGCCTGTTGGTCAGCATTGACATCCCCCGTGGGTCATGGAATGAAGGTTCTTCTCCCCTTTATGCTAAATTCTGAAATGAAGCCAGAAACAAATCATCTTATTCTCCTAGCTTATTGAAGTCCCTTTACTGGGGAGTTTTTCATTAGCTTGATTTATTTTTATTTTTATTTCTTTTTTTGAGATGGAGTCTTGCTCTGTCGCCAGGCTGGAGTGCAGTGGCACAATTTTGGCTCACTGCAACCTCCTGCTCCTGGGTTCAAACAATCCTCCTGCTCCTGGGTTCAAACGATCCTCCTGCCTCAGCCTCTTGAGTAGCTAGGACTACAGACGCATGCCACCATGCCCAGCTAATTTTTGTATTTTTATTAGAGAGGGGGTTTCAACATGTTGGGCAGGCTGGTCTCAATCTCTTGACCTCGTGATCCACCTGCCTCAGCCCCCAAAGTGCTGGGATTATTGGTATGAGCCACCATGTAAAAATCATTAGCACGATTTTTAAAGCCATGAAGTCCTTTCTTCTTAGCAATTAGGTTCAAGATTTTTGAAGACTTATCTAGCCAATTTAGCTACAGAAAAGACTGTTCTGCATTGAAACTGCTTTTTCCCAAAGCTCAGCCAAGGCTAGCAAATTGAACTTTAGCGCCTTGACCTTCCCTGGGACAGGGACCACTATCACCACAGTTTCCCTCCCATCTGCTTAGAAATCTTAGCCCTAGAGTTTCTACCATCATTCCCAACTAATTCAGTTATTTCATCTTTTAGGAGGCTCATCAAGCCCATATCTGAATAGAATCATAGCTAGCCCCTTCCATCTGTTCATCTAGATAGGCCAGGACTTGCTCAATTCAACCAATTAGGCTGTCAATAAATAGTTTTTGAGTGCCTTCTATGTGCCAGGCACTGCTCCAGGCACAGAATAAACTGGCTTGCTTTCTTCTTTCAGAGATAATAATTGAGTAATACTTTCAATGGACAAGCAGATTAGATTCTCTCTGGGACCTTCGCTAGATCTGGAATTTCAGGATGGAAAATTCTTCCACTGTCTTTTTAGTCTCTTATTTAGGCAAGTTCACTTTTTAACATTGCAGTTAGACAGGTACACATAACATCTTTTAAATATTGCAGAAAACATGTCATAGCTTCATTTTAGTAGCATTTTCCACTGACTGTTAACTCTCTCTCATTGGTGATACATTTTTTATGTTTTTTGATGAAGGGCTTTATTATTCCTATATTACACGTGAGGAAATCTTAGGTATAGGAGAGGGAAATGACGTTTCTGAACTCACCTCCTTGTAAGAGGTGACATCAGGAGCTGACAATGTATTTATCCACTATGCTGTCTCAACAGGTGATACATTTTCTGTATATTCATATCACTTCTCTTTTCTGATGATCCCCTCTCTTTCCTAGAGTCTGGCTGGGTAATGAGGATGATAACTCAACATCTCTTATAGAGAGTTACGGTTAGGCACATGTGTATGTTGTAACCAGAATAAGAATCCTGGCTACTAGAAATGGACTTTGGAAATCTATTCACCCTTCCTAGAACTTAGTTTTTTTTTTTTTTTAATGTGTACAATGGGTAAAAATAATTGCAACTTCTTTCCTCATGAGATAAAAGCAGTCAATAATCTCCATGATTATTACTTAATAGTAATTATAACACTGTAAAATTAAAGAGGATCTTAGAAATAATCTATTTATACATAGTTGATACCATCTTTTGACATAATTTTTCTCCAAGTTAAATAAAACTTTCCAATTACACTTTGCATTTTGGTTTGACTGCACAGATTGCTTTGAGTATTTGAGATTGAAAAATGTTGGCGACCTAAGTAGGTTAAAAAATAAGCTTGGAGCCAGGCGTGGTGACTCATGCCTGTAATCCCAGCACTTTGGGATGCTGAGGTAGGTGGATCTCTTGAACCCAGGAGTTTGAGACCAGCCTTGGCAATATGGCAAAACCCTGTCTCTACCAAAAAATACAAAAAAATAAGCCAGGCATGGTGGTACATGCCTGTAGTCTCAGCTACTCGGGAGGTTGAGGTGGGAGGATTGCTGGAGCCTGGGAGATGGAGGTTTCAGTGAGCCAAGATTGCACATTGCACTCCAGCCTGGGGGACAGAAGTGAAACCCTGTCTCAAAAATAAATAAAATAGGCCAGGCGCAGTGGCTCAGGCCTGTAATCCCAGCACTTTGGGAGGCTGAAGTAGGAGAATCACTTGAGGTTGGGAGTTTGAGACCAGTCTGGCCAACATGGTGAAACTTTGTCTCTACTAAAAATACAAAAAATTACCTGGGCATGGTGGTGTGTGCCTGTAATCTCAGCTACTCGGGAGGCTGAGGCAGGAGAATCACTTGAATCTGGGAGACAAAGATTGCAGTGAGTCAAGATAACGCCATTGCACTCTAGCCTGGGCAACAAGAGCGAAACTCTGTCTCAAAAATAAAATAAAATAAAACAATAAGTTTGGATTTGGCATCCATTAAAAAATATTTCATGATCCAATGAAAGTAAAATAGCTCTAAAAGTGTTGTTTGCCCCAAGTTGATTCATATCTTAGTTAAAAATGATCACAATAAGGCCAGATGCGGTGGCTCTCGCCTGTAATCCCAGCACTTTGGGAAGCTGAGGCCAGTGGATCAGCTGAGGTCAGGAGTTCAAGACCAGCCTGACCAACAAGGTAAAACCCCGTCTCTACTAAAAATACAAAAATTAGGCCGGGTGCGGTGGCTTATGCCTGTAATCTCAGCACTTTGGGAGGCCAAGGCGGGCGAATCAGCAGGGAGATGGAGACCATCCTGGCTAACACTATGAAACCCCATCTCTACTAAAAATACAAAAATTAGCCAGGAATGGTGATGCATGCCTGTGATCCCAACTACTCAGGGGACCAAGGAAGGATAATCACTTGAACCTGGCAGGCAGAGGTTGCAGTAAGCCGAGATATCGCCACCACACACAAGATTGGGCGACAGAGTGAGACTCCGTCTCTAAATAAATACATAAAAATAAATTAGCTGGGCGTGGTGGCCCGCATCTGTAATCCCAACTACTCAGGAGGCTGAGACATGGAATTGCTTGAACATGGGAGGCTGAGGGTGCAGTGAGCCAAGATCACTCCACTGTATTCCAGACTGGATGACAAGAGTGAAACTCTGTCTCACTTCAAAAGAAAAAAAAATCACAATGTTTAAACCTTTTATTGACTTGGTTTCTATTTCTGATAGGAAATGGCTTGGATAAGGAATACTCTCATCCATCTCATCTCTCATTTGGTATTACAAGGCTGGACTGGGACTGTGCCGGGGAACTTCCAGACAAACAGTAGGCTGCCATCTAATTCTAAGAAGCTTAGCAGGCATTTATGTGGGAGATACCAGAGATGAAAGGCTTGGTTACAGAACATAGTTGAGGTTAAAGAGCTATGTCTCTTGGAAAACAGACGCTAATGGGTAACTATGAGAACTGAATCGGGGGAGACACCATATACGTTACACAAAGTTTTAGACTGATGACCATTTTCTTTCTGCATATTTTTCTTAATTTTTTTGTTGTGGTAAAATACATGTAGCATAAAATTTACCATCTGAACCATCTTTAAGTGTACCATCCAATGGTATTAAGAACATTCATACAGTTGTGCAAACATCACTACCATTCATCTCCACAATTCTTTTCATCTTGCAAAATTGAAACTCAGCATCCATTAAACAGTAATGCTCCATTCTCCTTGTCCCCTAGTCCCTGACAACCACCATTCTGCTTCTTCTCTCTGTGATTCTGAGTACTCTAAGTACTTCAAATAAGTGGAATCATATAGTATTTGTCTTTTCATTATTTTCTTATTTCATTTAGCATAATGTTCTCAAGGTTTATCTGTGGTATAGCGTATGTTAGAATTTATTTTCTTTTTAAGAATAAATAGGCTGGGCACAGTGGCTCACGCCTGTAATCTCAGCACTTTGGGAGGCTATAGGTGGGTGTATCATGAGGTCAGGAATTCAAGACCAGCTTGACCAATATAGTGAAACCCTGTCTCTACTAAAAATACAATTAGCTAGGCAGGGTGGTGTACACCTGTAGTCCCAGCTACTCAGGAGACTGAGGCAGGAGATTCGCTTGAACTCAGAAGGCAGAGGTTGCAGTGAGCCAAGATTGCACCACTGCACTCCAGCCTGGGTGACAGAATGAGACTCTGTCTCAAAAAAAAGAATACATAATATTCCATTGCATGTATGTACCACACGTGATATGGAGCAATGGGAACTCTTATATGCTGCTGGTGGAGATGTAATTTGGTAAAATCAGTTTGGAAAACTGCTTAACAGTATCTATTAATGCTGAATATAAAATCAACAATTAAATAATTCTATATTTAGGTATATACCTAACAAAAATTTGTACCTGTATGTACCAAAAATCATATATGAGAATGTTCATAGAGTTCCTATTCATGTTAGCCCCAGACTGGAAACTACCAAAATGCCCAGTAGTACAATAGGTAAATAAACTGTTGATATATTCATACAAAGGAATAACTTATGGCAATGAAAATGAACAAACTATTAGTACATCCAACAACATGAATGAATCTCACAAATAAAATATTGAGTGAAAGAATCCAGTTACAAAAGAGTACATGCTGCATAATTCCACTTCCCTGAAGATCAAAAACTGACAAATCTGATCTGTAGAAACAGAAGTCAAGATACTTGCTAACTCTGGAAATTTGAGTATTGATAGGGAAGGGTAATGAGGAGGGCTCTTCAGTTTTTGGTAATGTTTTGTTTGATCTGGGTACAAGTTATGTGAGTATGTTTAGGTTTAGAAAGTTTTTGAAGCTGTATACTTAAGATGTGTGCACTTTGCTGAATGTTTTTTAAAATAAGGATGTGTACTCTAAAAATGATGACTGAGGCTGGGCACGGTGGCTCATGCCTGTAATCCCAGCACTTTGAGAGGCCGAGGTGGGTGGATCACCTGAGGTCAGGAGTTTGAGACCAGCCTGGCCAACATGGCGAAACCCTGTCTCTACTAAGAATACAAAAATTAGCTGGGCGTGGTGGCAGGTGCCTCTAGTCCAGCTGCTAGGGAGGCTGAGGCAGGAAAATCATTTGGACCTGGGCTGCAGAGGTTGCAGTGAGTGGAGATCACGCCACTGCACTTCAACCTGGGTGACAGAGTGAGACTCGGTCTGAATAATAATAATAAATAAAAATGTAAAAATGATGACTGAATTTTAAATATCATGTATGTTATATGTAAGTGTTCATGGAGCACATGGAATTATGTGTCTATTATTTGAGTGGTAGGATTTTTGAATGTGTATTTGTACCATCATTTTTACAATATTATTTGTGCAACAGATAATTAAAAAGAGACCATTTGATATATTTATTTGCCTTTAATTTACCCAGTTCTTTTCAGGGAGATAGCTTAAATAGTAGAACATAAAAGAGACAAGCTAGAGTGGGTGATGACTAGAGCAGAAGGTAATGAAATGCAGAATAATATCCATTTTAAAATAAAAAATTACTATGTTGCCAGGCATAGTGGCTCATACCTGTAATCCCAGCACTTTGGGAGGCCAAGGTGAGAGGATTCCTTAAAGCCAGGAGTTCAAGAGCAGCCTGCCTGGGCACCAGGCAAGATCCTATCTCTCCAAAAATAAATTTAAAAATTAGCTGGGCATGTTGGCATATGCCTGTAATCCTAGCTATTTGGAGGGAGCAGGAGGGTCACTTAGGCCCAGGAGTTTGAGGCTGCAGTGAGCTATGATCGTGCCACTGCACTCCAGCCTGGGTGAGGCCCTGCCTCCAATAATAAATAAATAAATAAATAAATAAATAAATAAATAAATAACTATGCTTACTTTTCATTGAGCTACTGAAAGCAAAGCTGCCTATCCAAAAATCACAGGGCTTTAGTTATGGAAAGGGCCTTGGAGTTTACAGAGTTGACCTTCTTTGCTTCACAGATTTAAAAAAGTCAAAGCCACAGTATTATACAGTTCAACGATGATAGGATCAGGACAAGAATTCAGGTCCCCTGACTCAGTCCAGTGCTCTTCTTTCAGATGAGCTGTTGGTTGATCCACAAAGCTGTGACATGACCCAGGGCCAAGGAGGGGAAAAACAAATCTCACTGGGAAGATAGTCTGAAAAAGTTAATAATGCCCCATTCCTCCATGAAGTCACATCCCTTTGCAATATGACTTTTAAAAAGATGAAGTACCTTTTTGACCCCTTGAAGCTGAGCTTGGCCATGTGAGTTGCTTTGACCAATAGAATGAGGCAAAATCATGTTGTGCCAGTTGTGAGTCTAGACTTCCAGAAGCGCGAGCGATTCAGCTCTGTCTCTTTGAAGCCTGCCAGCTGCCAGGTCAACAAGCTCAAGCTAGCCTTTTGGAAGCTGAGAGACCATGTGGAGCAGAGATGAGTGTTCTAGCCCTCAGCAGATTCAGCAGCTGATCATAGATGCATGAGTGAGCCCAGCCTAGGTCAGAACATCCCAGCCAAGACCAGAATAAATTTCTGACCAACAGAATTGTGGGTTAAATAAATGATTGTGTTTTAAGCTACCAAGATTTAGGATGGTTTGTTTTACAGCAAAAGTGAATGGATATCACGTCAATTGATCATATTAAGCCATGTCTCATTCATCCATTGCATTGCAAATTAGTGTTCCTTCCCTCTAATTTTAGAAAGAAAGCCTCTTCAAATGAAAGACACGAACTGTAAGGAGGCAAAGGAAAAAGTGGCATTTACAGCATGTTTTCAAATTAGGCCTGGACACTTGCTCCCTTCCCTGGAAAGACCTCCTGAGGACATTTGACGTTATGTAGCATTCTGTTATTCATTCAATTCTGTTCTCTTTCTTACTCCAGACAAATTCAAATACTGTACATTACTACCACTTTCTCTTTCTTCTTTGTTATCACTCAGGGAAGACATAGATCTATCCCCTTCAGAACGCTTTTCATTATGGTTGCTCTTACTTGTCATGGCTAGAAGTTTAGCATCCTGCTCTCAGAAGCATTTGCTAGTTTGGCAAATGCCTTGCAGAGATGTCCTCTGTTCCTGCAGACAAAAAATCGAGTTAAGGTATATTTCTTTCAAGAGAAATAAGCATTCATTCTGACCTTTTCCTGCTATTCTGCCCACTCCTAGAGCACTGTGTGTGCTCTGATGGTGACCATGGCCCTGAGCCAGAGGGAGGGAAGTCTCACCATATTGTTGTCAGAGTAGATAAGCAGTGGGGCACATGAAAGGGAAGTGCTCCAGGATTTGTGGGCTGCTTAGGCTCAAAGATGCTCTCTTCTCATTCCAGCTAACGGGGACTAATGGAAGCAATAAAACCCATGCTCATTAGTGAATCTCAGGCTCCCAGCACCCTGGTGGGAGGGTGCCTGAGCAAGAAGCCAACTATAGTGGTTTCTCCTTCCTTCTTTAGAACACACATGTACACACACACAGAGACACACAGCACTCTCTCACTTAAAAAGGTGTGATAGCTTTCAGAAGTAGAGTTGTAGCTATAGAAGATGAATGAAATATGGATGTCAGTGGCTTTGGATTATATGTTGGTTTTTTTTTTTTTCATTTTCATGGCTGCTTCATGCTTTTATTTTTACTGACAAACCCTCATGAAGCACCTACTCTGTGCAAGGTAATGTGTTAAGTACTACCATGAGGACACAAAGGGGAACTAGAAACTGCCTGTAAGACGGTAAGAGTCTATTAAACAGGAGAGCACCATGAATAAGTGAATAAATTAATTATAACAAATGCTATTCAAAGAAGAAATGCCATGGTAGATTGGAATCTTTCCTTTTCTTTTTTCCCCCCTTTTTGTGGAGAACAAGGTCTCACTATACTGCCCGGGCAGGTCTCAAAGTCCTTGGCTCAAGCTATCCTCCTGCCTCTACCTCCTTTAGAGCTGGGATTATAGGTGTGAGCCACCTCGCCCAGCATTTTTTTTTTTTCGAGATGGGAGTCTCACGCTGTTGCTCAGGCTGGAGTGCAGTGGCATGATCTCAGCTCACTGCAACCTCCACCTTGCAGGCTCAGTGATTCTCTTGCCTCAGTCTCCCAGGTAGCTGGGATGACAGGCACCTGCCACCACACACAGCTAATTTTTATATTTTTAGTAGAGATGGGTTTCACTATATTGGCCAAGTTAATCTCAGACGCCTGACCTCAAGTGATCTGTGCACCTCAGCCTTCCAAAGTGCTGGGATTACAGGCGTGAGCCACTGTGCCCAGCCAGAATGTTTCTTTTCATGAGAAATTCTTATTTTGTAGATCTATGAACTTTTGGTTCTATTCCTGAGTACAGTGACTTTTCTCCTTTCTTGTTGGTTGGAAACTCCATTCTCTGCCAGTGAACTCTGTCACACCTGAGGAGATAGGGCCCATTGGACTCAGTGGTTGCTGGGAACAGAGAGGAGTGCCTACAATAAGGGAGTGAATGCAAACACTACCTGAGAGACACTGCTTAGGGAGAAAGCCAGAGAAAGAGAACTGATGGTCTAATACATACAGTAGTCCCTCCTAATCCACAGTTTCACCTTCCACTGTTTGAGTTACCTGCAGTCAGCCATATTCCAATAATGTTAGATGAAAAATTCCAAAAATAAAGAATTTATAAGTTTTAAATTGCATGCTGCTCTGAATACAATCTCAAGCTGCCCCTACTCAGTCTAGCCTGGGATATGAATCACCCCTTCGTCCAGCGTATCCACACGGTCCACACTAGCCATCCATTAGTTACTTAGCCATCTTGGTTAGCAGATCTACTGCCTCAGTATCACAGTGCTTGTGTTCAAGTAACACGTCTTTTACTTCTAATAGCCCCAAAGCACAAGAGTGGTGATGCTGGCAATTAGGATGTGCCAAAAAGAAGCCAGAGAATGCTTTCTTTAAGTGAAAAAGTAAAGTTCTTGACTTAAAAAGGAAAGAAAAAATATTGTATGCTGAGATGACTAAAGATCTATGGAAAGAACAAATCTTCTATCAGTGAAATTGTGAGAAGGAAAAAGAGATTCATGCTAGTTTTGCTGTCGCACCTCAAACTGCAAAAGTTACAGGCACAGTGTGTGATAAGTGCTTAATTAAGATGAAGAAGGCATTAAATTTGTGGGTGGAAGACATGAACAGAGAATTTTCAATTGGTGGTAACAAGTTGGGCCAGAAAGCATTGAGCCTATGCGAAGACTTCAGCAAGGGATCCCTTGAAATAAGTGACAGCAAGTCATTTACTGAAAGTAAGGAATGTCTATACAGATTCAGAAATAGATTTGGACTGAAAAATATAAAAATCATTACAGTCTGCTGAAAAAGTTGCTGCCACATTTCTGGCAGAATTGAAGAAGTTGATTAAGGAGAAAGAATACCATCCAAAGCAAGTCGTAATGCGATGAAATCAAGCTCTCCCGAAAGAAAATGCCCAGCAGAACCTACATTCATAATGCAAAGGAATTATGGGCATAAGGCATGGAAAGACAAATTAACCTTGGTACTAGGTGGCAACATTGCAGGGCATATGATAAAGCCAGGTATAGTGTACAGAGCAAAGAACCCATGAGTTCTCAAAGACCAAAACAAAAATTATCTGCTCGTGTTCTGGAAACAAATTGGAAAGCATGAGTGACAGCCCCCTTGATTATGGAATGGTTCTACCAATGTTTCATCTTAGAAGTGAAAAACATAACTGGAAGAGAAAAAGTTGGAATTTAAAGTCCTATTAATAACAGACGGTGCATCCTAGCCACCCTGCATCTGTTTGCTATGAATATGAAAATGTTGAGGTTGCATTTTTACCTCCAAATACAACCTCATTGCTTCAGTCTCTTGATCAGGGCATCATTCATTTTTTTAAGGCCACATACAACCACCAGGTATGTGATTGTGATTGTGTTTGATTAGCAATCGACACAGACTCTAATCTGAATATAATGCAGTGCTGAAAATCATTCACTATTGCTGATGTAACAACATTCATTCAAATGGCAATGGATGAATTAAAACCAGAAGCTAAATGCCCACTGGAAGAGCTTATAGGGTGAAGCTGTGAATGATTTTAAAGGCTTCCCGGGGATTGATGGAGAAGTTAGGAAAATCATTCATGCAGCAAGACAAGTTGGTAGAGAAGGATTTGTCGACATGCTTGATGAAGTGGAAGAACATATTGAAGACCAATGAGAAGTGTTAACAAGTGAGGAATTAGGAAAACTTGTCATCCACAAAGGAAGAGGAATAAAAAGCTGAAGCAGAAACAGCAATGTGAGCATTACCAAAATTGGTTGAAGATTTTCAAATTGCAGGGACATTAAAGCACAAAATTATGGAATATGATTCTCACATGGGACAGTGTCTTATATGGTATGATGATGGAAAGATTACATTCTCTACAGCAACACTTTGATGAGTTAAAAAGAAAGAGACAATAACTTCTGATTACAATGTTCTTTCAGAAGTTTTTGCAGAAAACTTCAACTACAGAGGCTCCCCAGCCATTGACATTGTCTGTTCCTGACATCAAGCCATTGGTATCATCATGGCCTCATGATCCAGGATAACCCAAAGCAAATAATCCTTTTCCTAACACTATGTCAGAAGGTCAATAGTAGCATCGTAATACCTATGTCATTTACCTCACTTATTGTTTTTTTATAGGGTCTCACTCCGTCACCCAGGCTGGAGTGCAGTGGCATAATCTTCGCTCACTGCAGCCTCATCCTCCTGGATTCAGGCAATCCTTCTGCCTCAGCCCCCGTAACTGGGATTACAGGCATACACCACCATACCTGGCTGATTTTTTTCTGTTTTTTTTTTTATAGAGACCAGGTTTTATCATGTTGCCTATGCTGTTTTCAAACTCCTAAGCTCAAGCAATCCACCTGCCTGAGCCTCCCGGCGTGGTAGGATTACAGGTGTGATGCAATGGCCACGCCTGGTCTCATTCACCTTACTGCATCTCATCATGTAGGCATTGCATCACCTGACGTCATGACATGAAGAAGGGTGAGTACAGTACAATAACTGTTCTGAGAGAGAGAGAGACCACATTTACATAACTTTCATTACAGTATACTGTTATAATTGTTTTATTTTATTATTAGTTTTGTTGTTAATCTACTGTGTCTAATTTATAAATTAAACTTTATCATAGATACATATGTGTGTTTCAAAAAAAATAATATGTATAGGGTTTGGTATTAACTACAGTTTCAGGCACCCACTGAAGGTCTTGGGACATATCCTCTGGGATAAGGAGGGACTAATGTCAACCTAAAGGAAGAAGCTGAGGCACAAAATGTAATTTTAAAGCGTTTGCTTGAGCCCTTATGAGGACAGCTGCTGGGGAGACACTTCCAAGTTGCCTTGAGAAGTACTCCGCTCAGCCTTTGTTACAAGCAGGTTTTCAAAGGCAAAAGGGAAGAAGAAGTGGGCCAATACAAAGTTGTTGGACAGGAGTTCTCATTGGTTTACAGAGATAACATTGATTAGTGATTGGCCATATATTATTGAACTATAGGATATGAGTTATGATGTCCAGTGCATGGCATTGTTAGGTTAACTTTGTAGCTACTTGGTGTTCGTCAGCCTAGAACCCTCATGGTAAGTGGTTTCAAGAGGTAATTACTTAGTTCAAGGGGCGGAAGGAGACTGACTGCTGTCATGTTTCAATGCCTCTCTTGGCTTGATAATTTAAAGAGGCTTGCATTTCTCAGATTAAGAGTTTCTTTTCTTTATCACTACTGTACTCTGGATAAATGAACTTAAACTTGGTCTTGTCTTCAAAGTTTATCTTTGCTGCTTTTCCTTTCTGATATTTGATTCCTTCTCTTTCATGCTACGGGTCACACTTCGGTTTGTCTTCATGAGGTGTCATGGTGCCGGGATGCGCTCTCCTCTTCTCATTTGCCAATTTATTGCAGATCCCTCCTCAAAAAACTTCTGGGACTAACTCAGCCCCATGGAGATCAAGGTGAATTAGAAAAACAAAACAAAACAAAACAAGATTCATTTTGACATCTAATTTTTCTATCCCCAGCTTCCTCTCTCCAGAAAAAAGGCTACGCTTGTTTCTGGTGATGCATTCATTGTAGATGGTTGGGTGAGTTCTAGGAGAGGAAAATCAAGATTTGGAGAAGGAGTCTTGGAGCTATGGTGAAGTTTTCCAAAACTGGGAAAAACATGACGTATGTGATTACTGGCATCCTGCCCCCACACAGTACTCCCAGGAGGAGGGGGAGTATCAGAAGGGAATGGCTGGCTGGACTCCCTTTGCAGAGGCTTCCAGAATTGGCAGACTTTCCTGTGCCACAGCTTTGCACAGCAGGATTAAGGAGACATGTGTTCTTTGAACATTTCCAGAGGAAGAATTTGCACTTAGTCTATGGTGAATGGTATATCACCATAGAGTGGAATTGTTTATTATAGCGGTCCTATTAGGAACCAACTGACCAATGAACACGTCAGTAGAAACCAGGGCAGAATAGCGCAGTGGCCTAACGCTGCAGGCTGCCTCAGACCCTTATGTGTCCTTAAGGTTCCTGAGGTGGAGGTGAAGGTGGTGGTGGCGAGTGCTCGTAAAAACCGAGGATTTCTCTGCAATCCAGCAGGATGGGCACTCAAGGCAGGCGAAATTTGAATGATCAAAGTAAAAAAGATAGTATTTATTCCTTTTAAGTTTTTCAATAGAAAAAATTCACAATCATCTTCATATGTTTTACTTAATGGGAACTCAAAGGATTATTTTGTTTCCATTTTTGCTGCTTAATTAGAGCAGATGCTCATTGGCTAATGACTAATTTGTAGTCACAACCATCCTTTTTGGTAGTCTCACACACACACACACACACACACACACACACACACAAACAACAACAACAAAAAAACACCTAACCAGGCACGGTGGCTCATGCCTGTAATCCCAGCATTTTGGGTGGGTAAGGCAGGTGGATCACCTGAGGTCAGGAGTTCAAGTCCAGCCTGGCCAACATGGTGAAACCCCATTTCTACTAAAAATACAAAAAATAGCCAGATGTGGCAGTATATGCCTGTAATCTCAGTTACTCGGGAGGCTGAGCAAGAGAATCACTTAAACCTGAGACGTGGAGGTTGCAGTGAGCTAAGATTGTGCCAACTTGGGTGACAGGGCAAGACTCTGTCTCCAAAAAAAAAAAAAAAAAAAGAAACACTGGATCACTTAGTGAAAATGAGGTTACAGGAAAGCAAAAACATGGATGAAAAGTAAATAGCAGGGCTTCCATGTCTCATTCCCCAGATTTCACATATTATTGATGCTTTACTGCTCACAATTTTCAGATAATTCTTTTCTGTGTTTAAAAATAAAGAATTTTTTAAAAGTTTGCTGAAGGTCAGTATAGAGAATGTATTTCCTAAGGGCACTGTATCTTAGGGTGGTTATAAGTCATAACAATAGCAGCATCAGCAGAAGCAACAGCTATACAAGGCAGCATATTTACTGCACAATATGGGTTTTTTTTGTTTTTTGTTGCCGTGACTCAGACACAATATGGAGTTTAACTTTCTTTTGCAGTTAATCCACATGCTTTCTATTTAGCAACTTTCTCCTTTTATTTCTGATTATTTCATCTTCCTAAACACAGAAGAGCAGTACAGATTACATCTAATTCATTCATCTTTTTAATTTTGTTTAGCACTCAAATCAAATTAGTTATTCTAGGATGTAGGACTGAATCATAGCCACCTACAAGCTAATTTTGCCTTGTGATCCTTCAGGTGAGCCTGAAATAGTATACACTTCTACCAGCTACCCCTGAGAGAGAGAGGTTTCTGCAAACAGATGTCACCTAATGTGGAGGCTGCTCTTCAAGCCAACAATAAAAACCAATATTGGGGATCCCTATGTTTTCATGGGGTGCAAAAGAGACATGTTGCTGTGCAGATGGGGCCCAGGGGTTTAGAGGTGAGCAGGAGCTGGATCTTACAAATTCTTCTACAGCCAGTTTTCTCAATCTTGATACTATTGACATTTGGGGGCAGATAATTCTTTGATTAGGGGGTTTGTCTCTGTATCATAGGATGTTTAACAGCCTTTCTGGCCTCTAACTACCAGATGCCCCCCGCCCTCTTATTTAAAAAAGATACTTTATCCATATTTATGCTGCTGTCTCTACTATGATGCTTGCTCAAAGAATGAGCAAGTTCAGTCTCTTTGGAATACCTCTCTATGCTAGCAATGAGTGTCCTTGGCACCAGTAGGTAAGAAAGCTGAGAGGAGAGGACTTACTTATACCAAATGATAATTATAATAATACTCTTTCCTGAGGCCTAAATTCCATGGTTCTCCAAGGAGCAGTTTGGTACTTCCTCTGTCGTTTACCTTGAATCCCTCTAGTGCTCTCACTCTCTGCTCAGCCCCTAAGGTTTTGTGGAGGCAGGCCTGGATCAATGGTTCCCAGGCCCAGCTGAGCATTTATTCACCCAAGGATCTCAAAAAAAATAATCAAGACCATATTCAGTTCTAATATGGTTTTGGGTGTGGGATCTGTGAATATGTATTTTTAAGAATTTCCGCAGGTTTTTCTGATATGCAACTCCTTTGGATAACTCTAGAATAGTGATGATGATGATGGTGGCTATGTTGGTGTTGATGGTGTATGGCGCTCTTACTGTGCTCTAGACCTGTGTTTACTGATTTTTTTTTTTTTCTTTTTTGAGACTGAGTCTTGCCCTGTCACCCAGGCTGGAGTGCAATGGTGCAATCTTGGCTCATTGCAACCTCCTTCTCCTGGGGTTCAAGCGATTCTCTCGCTTCAGCCTCCTGAGTAGCTGGAATCACAGATGCGTGCCACTACACCCAGCTAATTTTTGGTATTTTTAGTAGAGATGGGGTTTCACCATATTGGCCAGTCTGGTCTCGAACTCTGACCTCAAGTGATCTGCCCACCTTGGCATCTCAAAGTGCTGAGATACAGGCATGAGCCACTGTGCCTGGCCAGACCTGTGTTTAATACTTTCCATGCATTCAGTCATTTCATCCTCCCTAAATCTCTACGAGTTACTATTACTGTTTCCGTTTGAAGATGAGAAAACTGAGGCCCAAAGAATTTAATAATCCTTTCAAGTTCATGCAAGTCGCACTGGGCATGCCTCTGGAGCTGGAGTTCTTAACCATTAAACATTTTTCCTCCCTACCATTTTTTCAGCTGTAAGGTGGGTGGGAGTTAGAATAATCAAGACACATGCAGATGATTGGGGGAAAAGATCTCTCTGAGAATGTCTGGAATTTCTGTAGGCCTCTGAATCCGGGCCTTTTTCTCAGAGTTAAGGAACAGGTAGCTGAAAGGTGCAGTTAGGTGTAAAGCTGATCTTTGTCATACCTCAGACAGGGAGTCTTGCAACTCTGTAAATATGGAACGGGGGCTACAGAACTGCCTGAGGAAAAAGGCTCATAAAAATGATATTTTTACTAAGCACCAGAAAGAAGATTTTCATCTTTAAATATGCAGAGACACTACAGCAAGTATCACAAATTTGTTCTGGTGATACAACCAACAACACTTAATTATCAGCTCCACAAGCAAATTAGGTGAGAAAATTACTTGTCTTTTTACATTTATTTTATTTCTAAAAGAATTTAAAGAAGCTAATGATTTAACTACCACAGCATATTACTCATAAATGGCTTCTCTTCTTTATCTGTTGTTTCTTTCTCTCTCCCTTTGCTTTAGCCACAGGTATATCTGTTTGCTTTGCCATTTGTGTGGATACCTAGTAGAGGAATTTGGGTGCCATTCTTTGAGGAATGCATTGGATGTGTCAGAAAGCTGAGGTAGAGACAGTTGGTGGTAGGGTTAAGCACCAGGAATGGAGATATGCTCCTGAGTATCTCTATCTGAATCCATCTGTTTACAACATATGAGGCTAATTTCCTAAGAAGACTGAGCTGCCCTGCTCAGATTGTTTACCAGAGGTGGCTTTTGGATGATGTTTGTGCAGCCATTGATGCTAACTCATAGTCTGCAAATCCTAGCTCCACATTTTTATTTATTTATTTATTTATTTTTTGCTGTGAGATATTGTTTTGAGGACGTGGAGCTCTGTGGCCTAAGAAAGACCACAGAGTTAACTCTGCCCATGGAGTTAGGCAGGGCAAAAAGAAAGCCCACCACTCCCAAGCAAAGTCATACTCTCCTTCACTTGCTCACACATCACATAGCTCTATTCCCAAGGGATCTTTCTGAGATGCTTCTAGAGGGGAAGCTACGGCTTCCTCCTTAGTATTTCCTGAAAGCAATGAAGTCTCAGCTATTTTACTAAATAGGCTTGCAACAACAGTTAGAGGCGAAAGCTTGGTTTCTTCTAGTTTCCCTAATTTGTAAACCTCTATGTTTTTAGTCTGCTCAGCCTGTGTCAGCGGAGAGGGGGGAAGGAAGCTGGCTGGAGGCCGCTGGGCCCACAGAAGACCATAGACAAGCTTCTGCTAGAAGTCACTCTGGTCCCATCAGCAGTTACGGTCTGAGCAATTTGGTCCTCTAGCTCCAAAAACTAGAACAATTAGATATTCCAGAGTTTGTCTAGTCTAGTGTTTCAGAATCAAATGCCAGGGCTGAGGTGGCTAATGCAAACGAGTGAAGTGAGCCAGGAGGGGACTGCATGAGCTGGAAAGCATGCACCCCCAACTGCAGGCAGAGCTGCCTTTAGCTCCATCAGATGGTGGTCAGGAGGAAAATGCAAACCCAAGGTGCCAGATCTTTCCAAAGATTTCAGAAATTGACTTTTTAAAAAGAAATTTCATGAATTTTTAGTGTTAGTTTTTTTTTCACTTATTTTATTTTTTATTTTTTTGGAGATGAGGTCTTGCTTTGTCACTCAGGCTGGAATGCAGTCGTGCAATCACTGCTCACTGCAGCCTCTACCTCCTGGGCCCAAGCCATCCTCACACCTCAGCCTCCTGGGTAGTGCCACCACACCCAACCAATATTTGATTTTTTTTTTTTTTTTTTTTGGTAGAGACAGAGTCTTCCTATGTTCCCCAGGCTGGGTCTCAAACTCTTGGGCTCAAGCAATGCTCCTGCCTTGGCCTCCCAAAGTATTGAGATTGCATGCATGAGCTACCATGCCTGGCCCTGAGTTTTTAAAAAAATGTTTTGTGTGCAAAACAAAACATGTCTGTAAGTCAGATATGGTCTGAGGGTCACTAGTTTGCAACTTCTGCTCTAGTTCAACACTATCCTTTTCAAGATGGATCTCCCAGAGGGCACATGGTGTGTTAGTCATTCACAGACTCAGAACCAAGATCTGATGTCTGAACTACACATCAAGCATTCTTTCCTTTACATTTTATTCTTATTATCTTGATTTTCTTCAACTCAAGGATTTATTTCAACTAGTGGTGATTGAATACTTCCTATATACAAAGAACTGTACTAACTGTTTGAGATTACCAAAGAGTTAAACAAAATAATCACCCTTCCCTCTAAGGACTGGTAATTTACTTGAGAAACAGCAGAGAAATATAATTTACAATGTATTTCCTCTGTGCTAGGCACTTTATATCCAGCATTTCAAGGACTTTTCAAGAAATTCTATGAAATCAGCATTGTTTAACAACTTTTTTTGGTTAAGAATATTACAGATCAGAGAGATTAAGTAACTTGCTGAGGGTTACACAGCTAAAAAGATACAGAGCCAGGTGTTGAACTTATGTCTTCTGACTCCAGAGCCCAGAGTTTTCCATCCTTTTTTTTCTTATGAGAAATTGGGAGGGTTCATTTAATGCATGTTAATATTTTCCCATGCTTTTCTACTAGACCATATAATCATAGGAGCTCCAAAACACAGTATTCAATAATGCATAGAAGAGTTATTATCACTCTCTAGGAAACTAATTGTGAAGAATGTGCAAAGTAGCAGAAACAACACAGAGGGGTCAGAGTGAGAAAAAGTTTGATTAAGGAAAGTGTTAGACTGGGTACGGTGACTCACACCTGTAATCCTAGCACTTTAAGAAGCCAAGGAAGGAGGATTTCTTGAGGCCAGGAGTTGGAGACCCTCTTGGGCAACATAGTAAGACCCCCAACTCTACAAAGTAAAATATTAGCCAGGCACAGTGGCACATGCCTGTAGTCCTAGCTACTCCAGAGGCTGAGGTGGGGATATCACTTGAGTCCAGGAGTTCAAGGCTGCAGTAAGCTATGATCATACCATGCACTGCAGCCTGGACAACAGAGTGAGGCCCTGTCTCATAAAAAAAAAAAAAAAAAGAAAAAAGAGGAATAGCTTCCAAGTAGGTGAGCTTTGAGAATGTGGACAAGGGCTAGCACTGGGCTTTGTGTTCTCAGCCTTTGAAGAGGTCATATAAAGCAAATCTATTTTGCTTATCTCTAAATACAGTTCATGATGACTCAGGTTCTAAGGGTCGTGGTTTAGAATCGGTATAGAATCAGCTAGAGGTACCCCTTGCAGCAGTCCTGTGCTCCAATAGAGGAGATGAAAGCCTATCATTCAGTGGGATTTGATGACTTACCCGTAATCACCAGGGCCAGACGCCTTGGCTCTCAGCACACCCACCTTCTTGTGCAGCACACAAATTCTTGCTACTTAGCCCCAGCTTGTCACACTGAGCCAAGGCCCAATTTCCATCTCAAATTTACTTTGTTCTGCTATAAGCATCAAACATTTGACATTTATCATAAGAGGTCTGAACTATTCATCTGACAATTAAACATCCTCTGGGGGTATGCTGAAGGGTTGGTATTTATGTTTGTGATTTTATTTTTTCTCTTTAGTAACCCTTCCTTTGCCTCGGTGATACTGATATATACTGGTTCAGAACATGTAAAAGATTAGGCTATGGAAGAATCATTTATTTTTAGTTTTCACCAAAACTACACTATGTTATAATATCATTTATTCTGTTTTTCCAGGGTTAGAACTCTTGAGACATAGCTATTGGGGATCCCCCCACTTTCCCACATCTGTGTATGTGCGTGTGTGTGTTTGTGTGTGTGTGTGTGTATAGATCCCTACCCCAGGAAACACAATGACTTTAGTTAATAGCCATTGAGTTCACAATTTCTACTTATGGCAACTTGACAGATGGGAGGCCAAGGTGGGAGGATCACTTGAGGCCAGGAGTTGGAGCCTAGCAGAGGCAATGTAGTAAGACTATGTCTCTACAAAAAAATAAAAAATAGCTGGACATGGTGGCATGTACTTGTAGTCATAGCTACTCTGGAGGCAGAACTAAACATACATTTTTGTGTGTGTACATATCCCTATTCCAGAAAACACAGCATCTTCATTTAATAGCCTTTGATTTCATGACTTCTACTGATGAGGACTTGACAGATGAGTAGCATATCAATTCTCCTGGCAGGGGAGGTTGGGCTGGGAAACAGACATAAGGCATGAAAATTTCTCGTTGGCTCTAAAAGCAAGGATAACACCATTGATATCACTTACGTGTGACCATCTCAGCTCAGGGGCCAGAAGAAGTGCTGAATGAGAGTATTTCCATTGACTTGGTGTGCTAACAAAGTGTCTTGGTGATTCTAGAGAAATGACAAACAAGTATCTTGAGTAAAATAATTACTTGGACTCTAAGAAATTAATTAGAAAACATCTGTGCAATGTAGAGGCAGAAAAATAAAATGAGACCCAGAAGACCCAAATCGCAAATCAAAAGAACCTCACAGAAAATTCTAAGATTGAGATTATTTATTCTGGGGAAGACTAGACTTTTTGATTAAGGATATGATGAGAAAGTCTTTAGGAGACATCTTGGTCTTCTCTGCTGGGAAATCTGAGAAGTGGCTCAGAGTCTCAGCAAGGGCACCTCCAGCAGTGGTGAGCAATTCCCTGACAAACTGCTTAGGAGGGAAGGTAGTGCTCCTGTCTGGAATGTGTTTTTTACCACTTTTCAGTTAGATCAAGAGTTCAGAGCAACTACATCTCTTTAAGCCAGTTAGGCAGAAAACCAGGATTATATTAAGAATCAAATGACAATAGTTGAACATTTGTCGAAAAGCGTCTGACTGTACGTAGGTACATAGGAGTTTTCATGTAGTCTGAACTTGATTTAGATTTTATATTAGAGGTTAGCAATTGGTTTGAATGATGGTTTTATTAAGTGGTTGTATTTTTAATAGAAAACACATATAATGCTATTTTACTTGAGCTTTCCATGCCTTAGGAAATCCTAACTATTTTAAGAAACAGGATTACCTATGTTTTCCTTGTCTCCTGGTGGAAGCTACCTACTTAAAGGCATTTATTCCTTCCTAGCTAAGAAGGACTCAATGGCCTTAAGAGGACCATCTTGAAAAAGGACGTAAGTGATAGTAAGCACCAGATCCACCTTCCTTCTCGGCACCACTTTTGACTCTTAAACATGATGTGATGATAGCCAACCTTTAACAGAATGTGACTTTCGTGAAGGCAGAAACCGCCCTCTTCTTCGTTTGCTGCTGTATCTCGGGTGCCTAGCTCAGTGCCTGGCTTGTAGCAGGCATGCACAGACATGCATTACTTAAAGAAATGAGTGACCAGGAGTCAAGAGCAAGAAAGAATTTTACATTTCTAATACTGTACATCTCATCATCAGCATTTCTTCATTTTCCTTTTGGTTCGTTGTTTGCCTAAAAAAGCTTCTCTTAATGCTATATAAATTATATACATTGCCTATTTTATATCCTAAGGCTATGAACATTATCTGTTTAGCTTACAACTGATAACTGCTCACCACAGGATAAAGTGGTAGGTTTATATAAAAAATTCCACTTGCTGGGCACGGTGGCTCATGCCTGCAATCTCAGCAGTTTGGGAGGCTTAGGCGGGTGGATCACTTGAGGTAAGGAGTTTGAAACCAGCCTGGCCAACATGGTGAAACTCTGTCTCTACTAAAAATACAAAAATTAGAGGGGCGTGGTGGCGCATGCCTGTAATCCCAGCTACCCGGGAGGCTGAGGCAGGAGAATCGCTTGAACCTGGGAGGCGGAGGTTGCAGTGAGCTGAGATCATGCCACTGCACTCCAGCCTGGGCAATAGAATGATACTCCATCACCAAAAAAAAAAAAAAAAAAATTCCACTTGATGATAATAATCAAACCCTAAGCAAAACAATAAAATTAAATTCTGAATTTTCAAAATTAGGAAAACCTTAGAGGCTGCCTACAGTGATATATTATAACTTCCTGGCGATTATCATTAGTGGTGAGAAATTTCTCAGGTAATTTGTTGCTAAAAATAATTATAGCAAACATTTATCATCTTTCCTGTGCCACATACATAGAGCAAAGGATTAATTATATATGTTATTTTATTCAAACCTCTCAACAGCCATTTTACAGATGAGAAAACGTAGACTTTGAGAGCTTAAATAATGTGTCTAAGGTCACACACCTACAAAGGGCTAAAGTGGAGATTAGGACCCTGTTAGTGGCTCCAAAGCCCAATTTTAAACCATAAGGCTACAGTTCTCTACATATTGCTCAAAGTGGTTAAAATACTGGAATTTGTAAATAAGATGCTGCTTTTATAAATCAGAGTCAGGGCTTTTGCTAGATTCTTGTCTCTGTTAGTCATGTACAGTTTTGTTTGCTTCTGGAGTGGAAGAAAAAAAGTGACGTTACACGTGGAGTATGAGACTGTATATGTCCATCTTCTGTGAGTCCACACTTGGTAACTGCTTATGAGGTACAGTATTAAATGTTGTGGCAGTTAACTCCCAAGTGCATGGGTGCACCTTGAACGATCCTATGTCTTTTATTTCCTCTATAATCTGTTTCATCAAAATAAACATGAATTCCTATTCCCAGAATCTTAAATAAAACATGTGCACTGAATTCTCCATAAGAAGTAACAAAGTGAGAACTCTACCCTGCCACTTACAGCAAGAATGTTGGTACCTTCTTTTGAGATGACTCTTTCCTTGAAGGTCCTCCAGGCTTGAGAGCTCCTTCCATCTCTCTCTCTCTTTCGAAGTCCTGCCTAGCTCTTCTAGACTTTTCTTTTTGGAAATGGTTCCCTGGCCTTTTTGAAGGAAATCAACCTTTCAGCTTTTCCCAGCAGCCATAGTTCTGTATCTCTACCTAACTAGTACCCTCGTTCTGGTACAAGTCCCCAGTATGGTGACTGCCAGTTTACCAAGGAAGTATACAGCTCAGAATACTGTGTAGAGAAAGAGGCCGTGAATAGTTATACTTAAAAATGTCTATTTGTGTTAATGAGGGTATTTTTCCCCTCCAAATCTGAACATCTCCAAAAGACTGTGGCAATTGCATAATATGTATCCTGGGGTCAAAGATTGAAAGCCATGTATTCAGAAATCATCATATTTTTAAAAATTACTAAAAAAACCAAAAAGGTTAATATTTGAAGCCATCTTGCCAAAATAATAGTTGGTCTATATACCTCTTCACTTTTCAGTGTGTTTTGGTGGTAAGGTGAAAAGGCCTTAGTCAAATGTAGACATACTTTGAAGCCTCAAAACACATGGTTTCCTTTACAGGACTCAGGCTCTATTAATCTTCCCAGCATGCTTTCCTCACTCGTCTCCACAAATGCTACATTATACATTACAAATAGCTCATCTACATAATGTGATGATAGCCAACCTTCACACATGATGTGATGATACAACCTTTGTAACAACATTAACAAGTTTACAAACTTTTGTACAATGTTAATATTTACTCCACCTTATGAGTCCTTGGAATCAAAATCCACACATATATCATCACTGGCTACACACAGAGGGCACCCGTGCAACTTAGCGGGCATGGATGTGGACGCCTGCAATCCTGTACCGCCTGAAGGGATGCAAGACCGAGTCAAGCATGTTCCCTATGTACAAGGTGTCAAGGATGATATGTCAACCCATTACCCATGAAAGCCATTCGGGGTTTGTTAGCAAATAGTGGCCTGATTATGAATAGGTGTACAAATGCTTTGTTGCATAGGGCTGTTTTGATTCTGCATCTTGATGAAGGCAGCTTAGAGCAACCCAGCATTAACTAGATTACACATTACTTCTAAGTTAAAAGATATAATTGAAGCAGATGTATTTGAAGCTCTGGAATTGAATCTTCCTGTTAAACAAAACACACTGATATCTGAATAAGGGCTTATGACTTTCACAAATATTTATTCAAATATTAATGTGTTAAATATATTTTATCTCGGGATCCTTCATGAGTACATATTTTAGTGAGTAGAATTACACACAGACACACACACACACACACTCACATAAATTACCCAAAGTTGATAGCTTTTTCAGGTTAATTGTGTAATACTAATTAGAGTAAAATTATAATATGTATCTATATATTTAATATATGATATTTGAGTCAGTATACATAAATAAATAGATGACTGCCATTGTAGAAAGAAGTCTGATTTCCAAATGCCTTTTGAATTATTATTACATGCTATTTGGTTGTTTTTCAGGGGAAGAGATTATATTTAGGTCCTCTTCACCAAATCATTCAAGCTATTTTGAAGAGTTTAAGATAGCGATGTTTAATCTGTATATTGGCAAAGAATTCTGATCACAAAAGTACCCAACGAAGAACTCAAGTTTCCATTTGGATGTCTCAAAGCAACCTCAAATGAACACACTCAAATCAAATTTATGATCTTCCCTCAAATTTGGTCCTTAGGTTTCCCATCTCAGTGACCATCAGCACCATTCATCCAGTTGTATAACCAGAAAGTGGGGAAGAATATCTATTCTTTCTTCACTCCTAAGTTGCAACCATAGCCAAAGTCTGTTGATTTTGCAATCTAAGTAATTCTCCAATTCAGCCCCTTCTTGCTCTCACTCCAGATACTCCCCAGCCCAGTCTGCTATTATCTTCTTAGCAGCATCTTCTCTTGCGCACATGAGAAAGCTACTGACTAGACCCTTGTCAATCTCTGCAATTTTGTCTCTCATAGGCTGCCCCTTGATATCGTTTCTTCAACCACCTGGTCCTTCTCTCAGTCCCAACAATGCATCATGTATCGTGGCCCTTTGTGTTCCAGGTCTTCCAGCATGCTGATCTTTCTTCCCTGTCCAGCTGTAATTTTCCCAGTAGAGTCCCGTTAGCCATCAACCAATTTATCACTTTCTTAGGGAAGTCTTCTGTCAGATTCCTAGTCTTGGTCAATCTTGTCAAATATATCTTCATAGTACTCTGTGGCTTTTTCTAATAACATTTTAAAGTAGTGTTACTCATATAGTCAATTGTATGATTATTTGGTTAAAGCCCATATCTCTCTCTGATTTGATTGTAATTTTCCTGAGACTCCAATCTATTCTACTCACCACTCTATCCACAGTGATCACATAGGGCCTGGAATGAAGTGCCTATCCCTTAAGTTTTTGCTAATTACATGAGTTAATGAAGAGCTATGAATACCAGATATTAAACAAATCTGTTAAGAAATTGAACAGAGAGAAAGACTACTGAGTGACAGCTGTAGAATTTCACTGTCTTGAAGAAGAGGCCTCCAGACCAGAAAACGTCATTAGAAAGTATCTGCATTTGTAGGATGTGACAAATCTCTTGAATTCCTTAGGTACAATCGCTATATGGTGCATCATGACATCATGAAGTAAGGCTGAGCCTTCCAGAAGCTGCCTTCATAACTATTATTTTTCTGTTGGACAAGTAGGGTCTTTGCCTCTTGTTCTTGACCAGTAGAAATGTTTGAACAGCCAAATGGCCAGATACTCTGGGTAGGTATCCTGGTTCCCTAGGACAAAGGCAGCAGACAGCAGGCTTGGGGTGCTAAGTGTCATAAACATGTGGCTTTTTTTTCTCCCTAGTGAAGGCCCAGCCTCATGCATTATAGTTATACCTCTGTCAATATTCTGAAAACTTCATCACAAAATAAATTATAGACTCAGTGAGCTTTGCAAAGGGAAGGGTCATCTTCTCTAATCTACTTCTCAATATGGGAATGCTTTCTAAATTATCTCTAAGAGAAAACCACTCTCCATTATGAAGTGCGTAAAGACGCCATAAAATTTCTTTCGCTGGAAATTTCTTCCTTTAGGTTGGAAGTCTTAGATGATAAAGTTACTTCCTCTTTTAAGCCCTTTGAGTATTTTGAGACTGATATAAAAGCTGTCCCTTTAGTGCTGCATTATTTTCCTCTTTGTGTTTTTCAGTTTCTTAGTGAATATTGGATTATTTCTGAGATATTTTTTCTATTATTATTAACATAAGGAGACTTCAAATTTAAGAAAGATGTTTTCAGCACTCCTAAATTCAGAGCTTAGATTCACAAAACCTTTTGGTCTTCCAAAATTTACTCAGCAATCTGTGCTCATCCCATTCTGTAAATTCTTAGCCATATCCACTTGGTAATTACACATACACTTAAAATCTTAGTAACATTTTACACATATTTTTTTCTTTTCTGTCAGATTTATACATTATTTGTATTCCACACTGGCATTGCCTGTTAAAAGCTTATTTGCAACAGGTAATCAACAGAAACACGTTGTTAATTGATCTAGGGGTCAGAAATCTCAATTTGTAGTCCCAGTGGTGTTCAGACTCGAATATCGTTTGGACTTCAACAAACCTTGATTTCCTCATTTGTGAAAGATATCAAATCTCATTCTCAACAACTTCATAAGACTACTTTGAAGATAGATGGAAAGATATTCTGAATTTAAAAAATATTTTAAGAGGTTTAATTTTATTTTTGAACACCCTGCCAATTTCCATGAGATTGTGATTCAAGCTCACGCCTCCTCACTCAGTCGTATTTGCCTCTCTGTGTCCCCACCCCCCTTTTTTTTTTCCAGCATGAAGATAGACCTGGCAATTGAATTCCTCAGTTGCATGGGGACTGTTGCAAGACCCAGAGTTTTGGGATCATCTGGCTTTGGGGAGGACATTTGGCATGTGTCTGCAAATAATATTACAGGGACCCAAGGTATGAATTCACACTGGGCCTGAAGTTTCTGTTTTCATGGAAATAATCAGCTGTCTATATGGCCCGATTAAAAAAATCAACATGGAAGGGTGAGTGAAATAAATATGTGATTTTGGATGACAATCTTTGGGGAGGATTAGGAAGAAGGAAGCCAGATTCATGATTGGAGATGGTCAATCTCCATTTTAGAAGGCTGGGGCTGCCTGCAGGGCTTTTAAATGCTGACAAAGGTCTACCAGGCTTTAATTGGGCAGTCTAATGTTTTCTTCTTTTACCTGGTGCTCTGATGGAATATCAAAGGGATTATTCTCTCCTGGATTTTGAAAAACAAAATAAATGAATACCAATTGCTCTTCAAGACCAAAACCTCTATCCACTTCTCAGAATCGTCAAAGTGCCTTAGGAAGCAGTTTTTGTTTTTGAAAGAAGCCATCTCGTTAGAAGTGTTCTGAGACTGGAAGAAAATACACCAAAATTAAAATAGTGGTTGTTGTTTGGGACCTGTGCCTGTAGACAAGGGTTTTGTTTTGTTTTTTTTCTTTCTGTTTTCCTATTCTTTTTGAATAAACTGTCATTGTATTATGACTTTTATTTAATTTATTGTTTGATTTGTATAAATTTAGGGGGTACAAATGCAGTTTTGTTCCATGGATATTGCACAGTGGCAAAGTATTATGACTATTTAATGATATAAGAACATAATGTAAAAATAAAATATAATATACATAATATGTTATACATATTATAAAAATAAGGTAGCATAAGATAAAAAGAAAAGAAAAAAAACAACAAAGCCAGTCCCCCAAACAAAAGCCGTTCAAACAAAACTAGTTATTCTACCCTTTTATTTTACTGCTTTCAGGGTGTTCTCTTTAGTATATGGAAAATATTTCTATTTCAGCTAGACACCAAACTCAATAGTTTTTAATTTTTATTTCCTCCCTATTCCCAGCAAGTCTTTACCAACATTTGGATTTCAGCTTAACTGAGTATGTAGGGCTCAGAAATTGTTCAAAGATGGCAATGTGTAGAAATTCCATTTTTTCCCTACATTTTAATTTCCTTTAGCAATTTAGCACTTCTTTTCAAATCACACATATAGAAAAAACAGAGAAATTTCTTAACACCCCTTTGGCAAGTCACATGGAAAGAACTGCCACTGTTTCTATTTACATGCTTTGGGCAAGTTACATTTCAAATAAAGAGCAAGAGCTTCAACCAAGAACCAAAGAAGAATTTTTTAAGTCCCTTTTAAGCAACTAATTCCTTCAGACAAGATGTACTATGAAAAGCAAAACACAACCTAGAATTATATACAATAATGTAAGAAGGGTGTACAACTTAAGTGTTTATAATACTTAATACTATACTTCAAACTATTGATTCTTAGAGAAAATACAATGTAAATATAAAGTACACTTTATATTTTTCTTATAGGATATTAGTACTGATATAATCTGGAATATACATTTTTAGTAAAAATAAAATCATATATCCCCAATTGTGGCTCAGATGAAGCCTTCGAATCTCATTGTTTATACTTACTTTCAACAAAATACTAGATTTGGCAGCTACCAGTAAGTTAAAAGAAAGGATATAATCCCATATTCACCTAGTTTTCGATTAACATACTTTTACGATATTCATATCCTTAAAAACCTTGCTTTTGTTTGGGAGGTAAATCGTAATTTACTCAAGGAAAAAAAATATGAGGTCAAGGGAAAGCTGTTATTGTATTTAATAATTAAAGCAAATAATATAATTATATATATAATATAATACCATATATATTAATTTATATATTATATACATTATATATTTTTAAATTAATGTATATATTATTAATAAAAATTTAATTATATATTAAAAATTTTAAAGCAAATAATATAACTGCTTTAATAATTGTTAATTAATTTAAATGATTATTTAAATTGTTATTTGTTAATTAAATTTTTAATTGTTTAAATTAAAGCAAATATTGAAAATCCTGATAGCTGAACTCCAAAGGTGGCAGAAAATAGGAGTAACGTAATATTGAAACTTAGATTATATGGTCTGAGATGTATTTATTTATTATCTGGAAATTTTGTAAAAATAGAATGTGAATTTATATTCATATATTTTCTCTGCTTGTTTGGAGCAATTTCTAATTTTTGCTTTTTTAGTGCTGTTGTATCTCCCAATAATGGTGGCTTCTGTGTGTGCAGTGATTTGCACATTTCAAACAGATTTCTTCCTCTCTTTTTTAACAAGAACAAATTCAATTTGTTAAATGCAAGATCCAAAAGACAGAAAAATCACTTCCCATTCAGTTTCATTTATCTATTTTTCCTTTTGTTAATTTTAAATTGTGCAATTAAACATTCCTTTTGGTTGTTAGAAGGTAAGTTCTATCTATCGTGATTTCTTCAAGATAACTTCCTTTGGTGCCAGTAAAATTATTTTTGTTCTTCTATTTCTGAATTTATGGATCATTTTTAGAATTTGTATTTAGATTTAAACAATAGGAAGACCTCTGGCAAGGGTAGTAGACTCAACTCTGCTACCACTTTGTTGGGGGACCATGAATAACTGACATTTAAAATTCAAAGGAATGAAAGTAAAAGTTAGGGGTCAGGTTTAAAAACAGGTGGAAAACAGCACTTTGGGAGGCCAGGGTGGGTGGATCACGAGGTCAGGAGATGTAGACCATCCTGGCTAACAAGGTGAAACCCTACCTCTACTAAAAATACAAAAAATTAGCCAGGCGTGGTGGCACACGCCTGCAATCCCAGCTACTTGGGAAGCTGAGGCAGGAGAATCGCTTGAACCCGGGAGGCAGAGGTTGCAGTGAGCTGAGATCACGCCACTGCACTCCAGCCTGAGCGACAGAGTGAGACTAGTCCCCCTGCAAAAAACAAAAAACAAACAAAAAACAGGTGGAAAAACACAAGACTCATACCACTTTAAGACTACACCCCCCCACACACACACATCAAATAAGAAAAATATTTATTTTCCTGCGTTTCAAATAAATTATTTTGCAACAGGAAACACTGCAGAAGTTTCTTAATGCATTTAAAATATTATCTGCTTGGCCATTATTTTTAAGAAACAACTATAGTAAAAATTAATGTTGTCTTTTACCAATGAATGATGATTGCTTTCAACCAAGGCCTCTATGTAGAAATTAAGTTGGAGATGAGATCAACAACACCATTTGTATAAGGCATTTACGTTTTCTTGGTCTGAAGTTTTAAAAATCTTTATAACTCTCAGAATAATGGATAACATTTGTGATGCCCACCTTACCTTACTCTCGGCAGTGTTAGGGGTTTTTTTTTGGCAAAGATGTTTAGTGGTCTAGCCACTAGGTACATTCTTCCATGTAAAGACCCCCAGCTACCCAACTACATCTCCCATCGTGGGCGCCCTTATATCCCTGTAACTACTCCCCACCATGAAATGTGAGTGGAAGAGATGGGTATCACTTCTGGGTTGAAGTTTTTAAGTAGGAGGTGTGCCTCCTGCATTCTTTTCCCTTCTGCCAGTAGTCCCAAAATTCTATGAGATGGTTAAGGTGACCAACTGTCCTGGTTTGCCCTGGACTGAGGGAGTTTCTAGAACGTGGGACTTTTAGTTTCAAAACTGGAACAGTCCTGGAAAAAAGGGTACTTGCTGGTCACCCTAAAAGATGCCACTGACCAAGAATACCTGTGTGGGACTTTTATGTAATTGAGAAATAAGCCAGGAAAATTTTGAAGTTAATTTGTTGCTACTTACTAGCTTTACCCTAACTAATACAGATGGAATTACTACTCAGTAAGTGGTCTTGTTTAGGCAGACACATGTCAATGAGAGGATATCAAAAAACAGAAATGCTGGCTCTCGTCCTCAGCAGCTCCATGATCTAGAATATGTTCTTGGCCTGATCTTCTGGTTGGAATACATTAATCGTTCTCCAAGTGTGGTGCAAGAATCTACAGCAATCCCCAAGATCTCAGGGTAGGGTGTCCACAAGGGCAAACAAACCATTTCATAACACTACCAGATGTTACTACCTTTTCACTCTCATTCTTTCAGGAGTGTGCAATGGAGTTTTCAAGAGGAGGCTACACAAGGTGTGATGACATCATGATTCTGGTGGCTGATGGAATATGTGCTTGTGAATTATTGTGTTTTAAAATTGTCTTGTTTCGGGGGTGGCTGGCAAGATGGCCAAATAGGAACAGCTCGGGTCTGTAGCTTCCAGCGAAATCAACACAGAAGACGGGTGATTTCGGCATTTCTAACTCAGCTACCTGGCTCATCTCATCGGGACTGGTTAGACAGTGGGTGCAGCCCACAGAGGGCGAGCTGAAGCAGGGTGGAGCATTGCCTCACCTGGGAAGTGCAAGGTGTTGGGGAACTCCCTCCCCTAGTCAAGGGAAGCCGTGAGGGACTGTGCCTTGAGAAATGGTTAATTCCAGCCCAGATACTAAGCTTTTCCCATGGTCTTCGCAACCCACAGACAAGGAGATCCCCTCAAGTGCCTACACCACCAGGACCTGGGTTTCAAGTACAAAACTGGGTGGCCATTCAGACAGACACTGAGCTAGCTGGAGGAATTTTTTTCATACCCCAGTGGTAACCGGAACACTAGTGAGACAGAACCATTCACTCCCCTGCAAAGGGGGCTGAAGCCAGGAAGCCAAGTGGTCTTGCTCAGCAGATCCCACCCCCACAGGGCCCAGCAAGCTAAGATCCACTGGCTTGAAATTCTTGCTGTCAGCACAGCAGTCTGAAGTCCCCCAGGATGCTCAAGCCTGGTGAGGGGAGGGGTGCCCACCCTTACTGAGGCTTGAGTAGGTGGCTTTCCCCTCACAGTGTAAACAAAGCAGCTGGGAAGTTCAAATGGGTGGAGCCCACTGCAGCTAAGTAAAGTCGCTGTAGCCAGAGTGCCTCTCTAGATTCCTCCTCTCTGGGCAGGGAATCTCTGAAAGAAAGGCAGCAGCCCCAGTCAGAAGCTTAGAGATAAAACTCCCATTTCCCTGGGACAGAGCACTTGAGGGAAAGAGTGGCTGTGGGCGCAGCTTCAGCAGACTTAAACATTCCTGCCTGCCAACTCTGAAGAGAGCAGTGGATCTCCCAGCACAGTCCTTGAGCTCTGCTAAGGGACAGACTACCTCCTCAAGTGGGTACCTGACCCCGGTCCTGACTGGGAGACACATCCCAGCAGGGGTAGACAGATACCTCAGACAGCAGAGCTCTGGCTAGCATCTGGCTGGTGCCCCTCTGGGACGAAGTTTCCAGAGGAAGGAACAGGCAGCAATCTTTACCGTTCTGCCTCCATTGGTGAAACCTAGGCAAAGATAGTCAAAGTTGACCTCCAGCAAACTCCTGCAGACCTACAGCAGAGGGAACTGTTAGAAGGAAAACTAACAAACAAAAAGGAATAGCATCAACGTCAACAAAAAATACATCCACACAAAAACTCCATCCGAAGGTCATCAGCATCAGAGACCAAAGGTAGATAAATCCATGAAGATGAGGAAAAACCAGCACAAAAAGGCTGAAAATTCCAAAAAACAGAATGCCTCCTCTCCTTTAAAGGATCACAACTCCTTGCCAGCAAGGGAACAAAACTGGATGGGGAATGAGTTTGATGAATTGACAGAAGTAGGCTTCAGAAGGTAGGTAATAACAAACTACTCTGAGCTAAAAGAGCATGTTCTAACCTCATGCAAGGAAGCTAAGAACATTGAAAAAAGTTAGAAGAATTGCTAACTAGAATAACCAGTTTAGAGAAGAACATAAATGACTTGATGGAGCTGAAAAACAGCATGAGAACTTCATGAGTCATACACAAGTATCAATAGCTGAATCGATCAAGCAGAGGAAAGGATATCAGAGATTGAAGATCGACTTAATGAAATAAAGTGTGAAGACAAGATTAGAGAAAAAAGAATGAAAAGAAACAAAGCCTCCAAGAAATATGGAACTATGTGAAAAGATCAAACCTATGTTTGATTGGTGTACCTGAAAGTGACAGGGAGAATGAGACCAAGTTGGAAAACACTCTTCAGGATGTTATCCAGGTGAACTTCCCCAACCTAGCAAGACAGGCCAATATTCAAATTCAGGAAATACAGAGAACATCACAAAGATACTCCATGAGAAAAGCAACCCCAAGACACGTAATTGTCGGATTCACCAAGGTTGAAATGAAAGAAAAAATGTTAAGGGCAGCCAGAGAGAAAGACTGGGTTATCCTGAAAGGGAACCCCATTAGACTAACAGTGGATTTCTCTGCAGAAACTCTACAAGCCAGAAGGGAGTGGGGGCTGATGTTCAACATTCTTAAAGAAAAGAATTTTCAATCCAGAATTTCATATCCAGCCAAACTAAGCTTCATAAGCAAAGAAGAAATAAAATCCTTTACAGACAAGCAAATGCTGATTAAGATTTTGTCACCACCAGGCCTGCCTTAAAAGAGCTCCTGAAGGAAGCATTAAATATGAAAGAAAAAACTGGTACCAGCCACTGCAAAAGCATACCAAACTGAAAAGACTATCGATACTATGAAGAAACTGCATCAACTAACAGGCAAAATAACCAGCTAGCATCATGATGACAGGATGAAATTCACACATAACAATATTAAGCTTAAAGGTAAATGGGCTAAATACCCATTAAAAGACATGAACTGGCAAACTGGGTAAAAAGTCAAGACCCATCAGTGTGCTATATTCAGGAGACTCGTCTCATGTGCAAAGACACACATAGCCTCAAAATAAAGGGATGGAGGAATATTTACCAAGCAAATGGAAAACAAAAAAAGCAGGGTTGCAATCCTAGTCTCTGATAAAACAGACTTTAAACTAACAAAGATTTAAAAAGACAAAGAAGGGCATTGCATAATGGTAAAACAATCAATGCAACAAGAAGAGCTAACTATCCTAAATATATATGCACCCAATACAGGAGCACTCAGATTTATAAAGCAAGTTCTTAGAGAGCTACAAAGAGACTTAGATTCCCACACAATAATAGTGGGAGATTTTAACACCCTACTGTGAGTATTAGACAGATCAACGAGACAAAAAATTAACAAGGATATCCAGGACTTGAACTCAGCTCTGAACCAAGCAGATCTAATAGACATCTACAGAACTCTCCACCCCAAATCAACAGAATATACATTCTTCTCAGCACCACATTGCACTTATTCTAAAATTGACCACATAATTGGAAGTAAAACACTCCTCAGCAAATGCAAAAGAATGGAAATCATAACAAACAGTC
>CAUYLG010002132.1:0-17674 GCA_963573385.1 Cacajao melanocephalus | reverse complement strand
AGGCATTCTGATTTCGGGTGTTCTCAGCCTTTTTGCACTGGTTTCTTCCCATTTTTGTGGATTTATCCACCTGTCGTCTTTGTAATTGCCGACTTTCAGATTGGGTCTGAGTGAACGTCCGGCTTGTTGGTGATGAAGTTGTTTCTGTTTCTTAGTTTTCCTTTGGCAGACGCCTCTTCCCCACAGAGCTTGGCCTTCCCGGGTTCAGCTGTGCTTACTGTGAAACTCTCAGTCCTCAGCATTTCCAATTGCTGTTCTCCTTGTGGGGGTGGGACCAGCCGAGCCTGACTCAAAGGGCTCCCAGTCGTGTATACTCCGCACTGAGAAGTGCAGCGCCTGGCCGGGGCACCGGCAAAACAGCTGCGCCGGCCAAAAGAGTCGCGCTGGTGACACGTGTGGCTCCTCCGCCAGGAATCTCCGAGTTTGTGGGCCACAGAAATTCGTCTGAAATTGCGGCGTCCACTCGCTCTCTGTGCTTTCACTGGGAGCTACAATCCTGAGCTGTTGTTAATCGGCCATTTTGGATCTCTCCCTCAGTAGAGGTACTATTAACTTTTCTAGCAGCAAAAGAAATTAACATCTGAAGACACAAAGCCAGTGAATGGTGAAAGAACATAATTATGAAGACAAAATTAAAAAATCCTCTCACTCCCCCAAGGACCAATTTAAAAGTGTTCTGTTTAGAGATATTCTGTTTGCAAAGCATATATTTTTGGTTATTTGTGTTAAGGTTACTACTTAGCAGCAATTTCAGAAGTTTGTTTTAATAGATTCTATATGATGTTGTACTTAATGAGAATGAGCTCGGGATCACGACTCATCAGTTTATGAAGCTCACCCCACTCCCCTTCCCACTTCCATCAAGTCTTGATGGCCATTTTGGGGTATTACAACAGACTACCTGGAAATCATTGTGCAGTTAGCAACAGAACATCACAACATCAGTGTTGAAAGAGTAGGTAAAATTATTTTTGGAAAACCAAGTTTTTTTTTTTTTTTTACAACTGTAAAACTGAAATTAGGAAAGCCTGTAGTAGTCCATCTTTATATTATCTATATATTTTCAAAGAACTCTAGGCCACACAACATCTCTTATATTAGGGAAAAGATGAAAAGTGAGGTCAATGGATTTCAGATAAATTTTGAAAAAATGAAAATGTTGGCAAACGCTCAAAGTTAAATATTTCAGTTGTTTGAAGCAGCATAGCTTTCCCCTGAGGCAAACTGAGTTAAAGCCATAGGCAACATTCTTTTTTTCCCCCTCTACATTATATTAAATGTATTTTTGGATTTTAGGAGAATTTTAGCTTACTAAGTTCTAAAATTACAATGTTTCTGATTTTTATCTATAATAGAATTCTAATAACGTAGCGTGTTCTAATATATACTATGTTGTAGAAACTCTCTATTTTTGGTGGAAATTTTGCTGAGTTGAGAGCTGACTTTTCATTAAGAAAAAATGTGTGATTAATTATTGTATAGTCAATGCTTAACCTAATAAAACAGATTGTTTTTAAGAACTTTAATAGAACCTTTTTATATGCTAGCAATTGATTACTTAATTCAGTATAAAATACCATGAGTAGTATCTTATACCTTGGAGCCATGTGATCCGAGTTTAGATCCTTGTTCTTCTATTTAGTAGCTGTTGGACCTTGTGCAAGTTAGAATTTCTATGCCTTGATTTCCTCATCTGTAAAATGGGGTAATAATAGTGCTTAACTCAGGGGGCAGTGTGGAGAATTAAATGAGTTAATACATATTATTTAATCTGTCAAACCAGAAAGAATGAAGTTAACACTTCAGTCTGTGTTCTGCAGGAGAAACCTGATGTAAGATTATTACTCTTCCCAGGACTGGCCCCTTCACTGGGGAACATTTTTAAAATCACAATCATAAAAGCAATGTAATATCAGTAAATAAAAAATGCTTAAAATTTGTCTAGTTGACTGGATAAATCTTTATTTTGTATTTAAAAATGTTGAAACTTTTCCAAGGGAAGAAATTCTGTGCTTAAGTACAGTAGCTAGATCCTGCTTGGTTAGGTTTCATTCAACCAGTAGAAGTCTCATTGTAGAGAAAAAATACTGTTCCCAGATAGGCTATTCTGTTGACAGCTATAAAAGTTTATTTTTAATTTGTTTATTTGGAAGTTGGAGCATATTTTCCCCACATAGTTCATAAAAGCTGGCTGGATCTATTTAATTACTGGTTAGTAGAATCTCACTATTATATTATCTTGGTTCTGATCATGGGAGCAGAGGATTATTATGGGCTTTACTGTATCCCTCCAAGCCCCAAATTCATGTTTTGAAGTCCTATATTAGTCCATTATCATGCTGCAGATAAAGACTTACTCAAGACTGGGAAGATAAAGAGGTTTTAATGGACTTACAGTTCCGTGTGATTTGGAGGAGGCCTCACAGTCCTGGCGGAAGACAAGGAGGAACAAGTCACGTCTTACACGGATGGCAGCAGGCAAAAAGAGAGCTTGTGCAGGGAAAAACTCCTGTTTTAAAAACACTCAGATCTTTTGAGACTTATTCACTGTCACAGGAATAGCACAGGAAGGACCTGCCTCATGATCCAGTTATCTCCACTCAGTATTTCCCATAACACATGGGAATTATGGAAGCTACAAAATGAGATTTGGGTAGAAACACAGAGCAAAACCATATCATTCCACTTCTGACCCCTCCCAAATCTCACATTTCAAACCCAATCATGCCTTCCCAACAGTCCCCCAAAGTCTTACTTCATTCCAGGATTAATCCAAAAGTCTACAGTCCAAAGTCTCATCTGAGACAAGGCAAGTCCCTTCTGTCTATGAGCCTGTAAAATCAAAAGCAAGTTAGTTACTTCCTAGGTACATTGGGGATATTAGCATTGGGTGAATGCAGCCATTCCAAATGGGAGAAATTGGCCAAAACAAAAGGGCTACAGGCCCCATACAAGTCTGAAATCCAGCAGGGCAGTCAAATTTTAAAGCTCCAAAATGATCTCCTTTGACTCCATGTCTCGCATCTGAGTCACGCTGATGCAAGAGGTGAGTTTCCATGGTCTTGGGCTGCTCCACCCCTGTGGCTTTGCAAGGTACAACCTCCATCCTGGCTGCTTTCATGGGCTGGCATTGAGTGCTGCAGCTTTTCTAGGCAAACGGTGCAAATTGTTGATGGGTCTGGGGTCTGGAAGATGGTAACCCTCTTCTCACAGCTCCACTAGGAGGTGCCCCAGTAGGGACTCTGTGTGGGGGCTCCAACCCCACATTTCCCTTCCACATTACACTAGCAGAGGTTTTCCATGAGGGTCCTGCCCCACTGCAAACTTCTGCCAGGGAAACCAGGCTTTTCCATACATTCTCTGAAATCTAGGTGGGGTTCCCAAACCCCAGTTCTTGACTTCTGTGCACCTGCAGGCTCAACACCATGTGAGAGCTGCCAAGGCTTGGGGCTTGTGCCCTCTGAAGCCATCACCGGAGCTCTACATTGGCCCCTTTCAGCCATGGCTGGTATGGCTTGGATGCGGGCATTAAATCCCTAGGCTTCACACAGCACAGGGACCCTGGGCACAGCCCTTGAAGCCACTTTTTCTTCCTAGGCCTCCAAGTCTGGAAGGGAAGGCGCTGCTGTGAATACCTTTGACATGCCCTGGAGACATTTTCCCCATTGTCTTGGGAATTAACATTTGGCTCCTCATTACTTATGCAAATTTCTGCAGCCAGCTTGATTAAGCCAGCCGCAGATAGAAAGGGATTTTCTTTTCTGTCACATTTTCAGGCTGGAAATTTTCTGAACTTTTATGCTCTGCTTCCTTTATACAACTGAATGCCTTTAACCACCGAACTCACCTCTTTAATGTTTTGGTGATTAGATACCCTAAATCATCTCTCTCAAGTTCGAGATTTCACAAATCTCTAGGGCAGGGGCAAATACCACCAGTCTCTTTGCTAAAACATAACAAGAGTCACCTTTGCTCCAGTTCCCAGCAAACTTCTCATCTCTATCTGAGACCACCTCAGCCTGGATTTCGTTGTCCGTATCATTATCAGCATTTTGCTCAAAACCATTCAACAAGTTTCTAGGGGGTTTCAAACTTTCCCACATTTACTGTATTCGTTTATTTTCATGCTGCTGATAAAGACAAACCTGAGACTGGGCAATTTACAAAAGAGAGAGGTTTAACTTACAGTTCCATGTGGCTTGCCTTCCACCTCACAATCATGGCGGAAGGCAAGGAGGAGCAAGTCATGTCTTACATGGATGGCAAAAGGGAAATTCCCATTTTTAAAGCTATCAGATCATGTGAGACTTATTCACTATCACGAGAACAGCACGGAAAGACCAGCCCCCATGATTCAGTTATCTCCACTGGGTTCCTCCCACAACACATTGAACACATTGGAATTACAGGAGCTACAAGATGAGATTTGCACGGGGATATAAAGCCAAGCCATACCAAGTCCTAACCCCAGAACCTCAGAATGTGACTGCATTTGAAGATAGGGTCTTTAAAGATGTAATTAAGGTAAATGAGGTCCTATGTGTGGGTCCTAATCCAGTATGACTAGTGTCCTTATAAGAAGAGATTTAAGGCACAGGCATGCACAGAGGGAAGACCACTGAAGGCACTGGAAGATGGTCTTCTACAAGCCAAAGAAGGAGCTCCTCAGAAGAAACCATCTCTGCCAAGACCTTGATCATGGACTTCCAGCCTCCAGAACTGTGAGAAAATACATTTCTGTTTAATCCACTCAGTCTGTGGTACTTTGTTATGGCAGGCCTGGCAAACAAATATAAGGATCATGTGGTGTGGAAAGAGTAGAGCTGGCTTTATGTTAAAAATGCAAAAATAGGAGAAGCTTATCTTGAGTCTTCTTTTGCCTTTTTCCCCCATCTCTCTCCTCCCACGGGGTTCCTCCTGTGACCTTCCTCTTTAATGTGTGGGTTAGGATAGATTTTTTTTTTTTTTTGGATGGAGTCTCTCACTCTTGTTGCCCAGGCTGGAGTGCAGTGGTGTGATCTTGGCTCACTGTAACCTCCACCTCCCAGGCTCTAGCAACTTTCCTGCCTTAGCCTCCTGAATACCTGGGACTACAGGTGTGCACCTCCACACCTGGCTAATTTTTGTGGTTTTAGTAGAGATGGGGTTTCACCATGTTGGCCAGGCTGGTCTCAAAGTCCTGACCTCAAGTGATCCACCCACCTTGGCCTCCCAAAGTGCTGGGATTACAGGTGCAAGCCACCATGCCTGGCAAGATTGATCTTGATTCTCTCCAAGGCACCAGATCCACCAAGGTGCTCCCTCTCCTTTTGCGCCAGAGAAAGTTAGGAAATATATAATATAAATGGCTTTGACGACATGCACTAACCTGTGAAAGAACAATGGCCCTAAATTCCCTAAACAGGAGCCACATGAAGGCATGGACTTTGGCAACCAGTATGTTCTCAGAGCCAAGAATAAGTAGAGTCAGTCAAGTAATACAAATTATTTCAATTAATATTACTGAGTGATATCCTGTTTTAAAAGCCATAACTAAGCCCATATGAATCTCTTTTGGTGGGAATTATTGGCAGTATAAGCAAGTAGAGTGAGACCTCTCCAGCACTTGGAAACGTGCTCTCTTTTTGTGGGTGGGAGGGGAGGGGAGGGGTAAGAGCAGAGCCTCAAGCTCCTGCTCCCAGGATCAGCCTGTTGTACCTTTTACAACTTCCTCTCTGTTTCCAATTCTGCATTGACAAATTCTTAAAAATCTCTTCATTGCTTTAGTTTATAAGGGCTCCCCTGGTATTGCCAGGCCTAGGTTCCAGCTTTTGAGAGGAGATGGGAGGCTGTGGGGTGATCGGAAAAGAGCCAGGTGACCTGTGCATCAGGCTGATTAATAAGTTCAAAGTGACCTCTGTTACTTATTTTTACCTCACATATGTGTATGCAGTACTTGAAGTGGATGAGTGAACTTTGGGAAACAGAACAACTAAATTTGGAATGCTTCTATAAGTGGTGCTTCTAGACAGAAATGATAGCTATGATGGTAGACATACTATTAGGGAGTGACAGCAGGTTCTCTGCATGCCTCTGTCCCTGCTGCATATTCCAGCCCTCCTCTCAGCTTGCAGAATCCTTTTTGGTCAACCATTTAAAAGATGGGAGTGAAAGGGCACGTGAAATAGGGGGTAAATAAAAGGTGTGTTTATTTAATATATCTATTGAATAAATTTTAATAAACACTGTGTTCCTGGCACTGTTCCAGGTGCTTTACACTTCATTCATAATGTTAGCCATAATCCTGTGAGAAAACTCTGGCCAGAGAGTTTCTTGAACCAGGTCACACACAGTGAGAACACAGTAGAGTGGGTATTCACACCCAGGGAGTGTGGTTCCAGAGTAGCTTGTAGAGGGGAATTTTGGGTTTAGGAGAGGTATATTGAATATAAATGAGGCTCAATTTGGGTAGAAGTTGAGGAAAATAGCTTATCATATTGAATGGACCTCAAGTTCACCCTCTTTCATTATAGTCATCTTTCCTCGTCCACTGAAGTGGAGCATTGTAGTCATCTTAGAGGGGGCTGGATTCCTTGAGGATCTAGAAAAGAAAATTTTTTTTCTGGAGGTCACAGAGGAGAGAGGCATTCCAAGAAGGAAACTGGTGTCAGGATGGTGAAGGCGGGTTTGTCTACTGACATATCTAGACATTGACCCTCTCTTATGTTCTTTAACAAATGGAGATGATAATATCCATCCTAATTTCAAGGTTATAGTGAAGATAAAAAAGAAATGGAGCCTAGAACTTAAAATTGGAGACTGCAGTCTCAGCAAATACAGTAACTTTTACTTCCTGTTATGTGGAAGGAATCAGGCATAGTCACTCTGTTCCAAGTAAAAATGACCTGATTGACCCTTTCCCTCTGTATCTGCACTTTCCTATTCTTGAGGGCACTCCAAGGATTCTTCAGGGCATAGTTCAAAACTTTAGTTAGAAAATCACCACTTGTGTTGTGAATCTGAGGAAATTCAGGCCAAGAGACAGTCAGTGGCTTTCCTGCAGTTGCTCTATGATTTTTCCACTCTCTGAGGGCTGTGCCCTCACTGGAGAAAACATCGCTCCCTGGGAAAACACTGAAAAGTTAAAAGTTCATATCAAAGTGAGCTCTTTTGCTTTAACAATACCTGTAATTTATTGAATACTTACAAATCCTCCTGAGCTGGGACAGCTACATAAGTGTGTGACCCATGCAGCTACACAGGCCCTGCCCTGAAAAGGACCCTTTTTTATTCTCTGCCATTGTGACCTTGACATTCTCAGTAGCTTTTGAACAAGGAACTCTGTGCTTTTTTTCACTGGAAGTCACAAAATTATGTGGCTGATCCTGGCTCTTTGTGTTTTACATATGTATGTATGTGTGTGTATGTGTGTATTATTATCTACCTACATAGCTCTATCATCTATCATCTATCTATCTATCTATCTATCTATCTATCTATCTATCTATCATCTATCTATCTATCATCTATCTATCTAATGCTTACAAACATCTTGGAGATATGGATGTTATTATCCTGATTGTGCAATTAAGGACTATGAGGCTAAGGCAGTTTCCTGGAGAGCACATCTGTTGTGAAGGGGCAGAACGGGAACAATTGTTGAGAAACCTTGGCCTCAAAGCCCACTGTCTTTCGACCTTATGCAAGTCTAAGAGTGTACTGGGGAGGGGAAAAGAAGCTAATGGTAAATCATTGTTTTGTGGGGTGGAATGGGTGTGGGAATGCAGGAGTTGCTAAAGGGATTGGCTTCTGGCAACCATTTAACATGTACACTCCCCTTAATTTTTAAAGATGGTTAATACTTTTTTTTTTTAAGACAGCTTGTTATAAGACTTATTTATAAGGACCTTACTTCACAGATCTGTTGACTGACCCAGCAAGGGTGATTTTGTATTCTTCATAAAAGTAAAGCTAAAAAAAAAATTGTGAAGTGACAAGTTTTTGTTCTGGCCATGAATTAGAGGCAATCTTAGGATTAGAACATCTTTGTGCTTGCCTTTGCTTCACATTTAGTTCATGTTCTTCTTTATTTTTTTCACAAACAGGCGTGACACAACATAGTGGTTTTGGACTTGTTTTGATGATAAAAGTTGCAGCAGTGGAAAATGCAACTGCTTGGTATTCCTGTGTTCACAGCAACAAAAACCCAAACTTTATGTTTGCTTTCCTTCTCCCACCTCCATTTTCCCCACTTTTTCCAAGTGAGAGTACAAATTTTTTAAAATATTTTTCATCTACAGTGTTGCTAGTGAATTCTTTTATTAGTTACCTATGGCAGAAAATAGGAATTTTGTGTCTAGAGAAAGTTCTCAATGAACTGAGAATTTCTAGGCCTGATACTCTTGGACAATGTTATGGCCCAATTTCTAATAACATATTATATTTTAGAGTGCTTTTAGTCTGTAATGTGCTTTCATATTTGTTGTAGAAAGATGGACAAGATGGCAGAATGAGGAGAAGAAAGAATTGTGACCTGACATTCTGGCAGAGCATGAAGAGCACTAAATGAGGGTTCTGTAACAAGAGCAGGGCAAATGTATCCATAGAGGCAGGGTGCTGACTGCCAAGAAATACAGGTTTTCATTCCACTAGTGTGTATCTGTTCACTACATTTATTCAGCAAATAGTCTTTGAAACTCAAAATAACGAAAGCCATTCCCCCTTAATACCCCGATATTATACTACAGAGGCCCTACCAAGATGTACAATTATAGATTTATATCAATACCATTTTCTAATTCAATTGGTGTATTTCCAAAATGTTCTAACCAATTGTATTTTGATCAAGGTTGAATATGGTGATTTTTAAAAGGAAACAAAAGGATCAGAAAAATTGACATACCTTTCCTTGTGTCTAAACTGTTGAACATGTTTCCTTAGAGATTTCTCAGAAAAGGAACCATTTCCAAAGGACCACCAGAAGCACTTCTAGAGAACAAAGAGAGCACAGAAAACATTCCCGTTTCTAATCCTCACCTAAGTCCTTGAAAACTCAATTAGTGAAGTGCATGCCCAGAATCTGTCAGACAGGTTGTAACCAGAGAGCGCTAATGGCTCAATTCTTTAGTTATCAAAATGTCACTTCATATTAAATGAATGAACTCTAAGTACCCATATGCTAGTTGGATTTATTCCTTACATGTTGGCTGTGATCATTATCACACTGGGTATGAACTTTACTGAATGACTCTACAAATTCCCCTTAATTCTCCAAGTTAGGATGACACCAAGGACCATCTTTCCCAGGAGTATTTGAACTTTTAGCTAAATAATGTATTTAAAGTAGAAACTGAAAATTAAATAAAACCTGAGAAGTTGAAGAATTTGTGCATGACAAATATATAGTGAGGACTACTATAAAGATTTTATTACCTTGAGATTGAAGCTTTCACATTACTGTAGGTTTTTCTCTGTCGGATACACCTAAATTGATTGCAATAAAATGAGTGCACTGACCCTTGCTTCAGATCTGAGGGAAGAAGAAAGAAGGTAAAACAGCTTCATCTAGAGTAGAGATAAGAGCAGAAGTTGAACATTGAGCAACTCTCCTATTCTTTAAGTGAAAACACATCTAGATTTGTATCTCATTCACAGCAAAACACTTTTGGAAATGGCTTGGGGTGTATATGGCTTCCCCTTCCACTTCTGGAGTATGTCAGTATCTACCTCTGCTCATTCTGGAGCATGAAGAGAGGCAGAGGAAAGAGCTCATTGCTTTCTAGTAAACTGCTTTCTCTGTCTTTCCCACTATGATATAGAAAGGCAAATAAGAGAGAGAGAGAGAGAGAGGAAAAAAAAAGGCAAATAAGAGGATCTTGGCTTCTGGGAGTGGTTTCAGGAAACTCTGAGGAAATCCTTAGAACACAACCTCAAAACCATGAAGGGACTGGTATTTAGACTTTTAATATTATCTTCAGTAGCCACTAACTAGTAAGTACACTCATAGTATTGGAAGAAGACATTTTTTTAAACAATTTTAATTGTTAAATAAAACATTTGGCATTCTTAGTACTTTCTTTTTCAATTTTTAGAACATAACTGGAATCTCAAAAACTGGAAGTGGTTTAGTTTTCTCTTGCCCTCTAAGAGGTCACCCTGGACAGGTGTCTTTCTGGGTCATCATGTATAGCTCACAACTGTTCCTCGTAGTTTTCTTCCTCCTCAGAGATGGGGTGTGGTGGAGATAGAAATCTGGGGAGAGAATAGAGAGGTGGGCCTAGCAGGGATGTGCATTTATGAAGGGTAGTGTATTATAGTTTGCTGTGGTTTAAATGCTGTGTCCCTCCAGAATTTGGATGTTGAAATCCTAACCCCCAAATTAAGGGCATTAGAAAGTAGGATCTATGGGATCTGATTAGATGAAGGAAGAGCTCTCATGATTGGGGTCAGTGCCTGTGTAAAAGAGAGCCCAGAGACCCAGCTAGCCCCTTTCACCATGTGAGGACACAGTGAAAAGGCATCGTCTGTGAGAAAGTGGGCCCTCACTGACGCTGAACCAGCTGGCACCTTGATCTGGGACTTCCGGCCTTCAGAACTATGAGAAATAAATTTCTATTGTTTATAAGCTACCCAATGTAAGGTATTTTGCTCTAACAGCCTAAATGGCTGTTATGTACCCTAGCTTTGCAAATCAGTAGTGCTGGTGGAACTAAGCTCTGTGCTCAGTTGTGCCAGATAGCAGCACCTTCCTGAATTCAACGTGTGTTGGGACCAGCTAGAATGCAACATTCACTTGTAGAAAGTAGCCTTCTGCATGCTTATAGCTCACTTAGCTCAAGGCTTAGCTAGTACCTCCTGCATCACTAAGAAACTGTGACTGTGTTTTAATATTTTACTACAGCTTTTTCCAGGAATGTTTGTGGCATAACTTTGACACTCAACACAAGGCAAAAATAAGATGTTTTGAAAATAAATCTGAACAAGAAATCCTTGAGGTACTCTTGTTAATTTCATATGAACCAAGTTACCACCAGATTCATTATATTCATTACAGTTCTTTTGGTCATTATAATGTTAACATGTTTGCTCTATAATATGCAAATAATTTAAAAATACTTAATATAAATCTATCAAAGGGCCAGAGATAGTGAGAAGTTAGAAAACACAACCTTGGCAGATGTGCGGGGAAGAGGGAGATCTCATGCCACCCACTAAGATTTTTCTTCCTTTCAACTACTGGGGCACATACACAGTTGATCTTATCTGTGTACAACTTAGACGATTGCCTTATTCGTTTGAATAAATAGTTCTGATCTTGCTAGCAAGATTAAATGGTTCACTATATGTACTTTTTTGCTTGCTTTCATGTTGCCTGTTAATTAATTCACTCTACTATACACTCTTTCAGGAAAGGAGAAAAGTTGGTATAAATTTCTTTATTCAGTCAGTCAATTAAGCAGAAATTTATTGCAGAGCTGGTATGTTTTCCATGCCAGGTGTTGGTGGTATGGAAATGAGATATGAAGTGCTTGTCTTCAAAGAACTTATAGTCATCTTAGAAGAACTTCCAACTGAATGGGGAGAAGGTAGTTACTTAATATATAGTTCAGAGCCCTATTCTATAATTGTACCCTTATTCTGTATTTCAGGTCCTGCAACACTTTTCTATTAAGATTTTGGAATGTTTTATATTGTTATAATAATTTTGTAATAAAATTGAACTAATCTTGACTCTCAGACAAGGTGTTCAGCCTAACTTTGCTTCATAACCTTGCTTCCTCATTGATGGTTTTTCTGATTTAGATTGATCATATTCATTTGTTTTATCAGCTGTGGTTTGGTGTCCTTTCCAGGTTTTCCTTCCTTTAGTTCCAAATTGCTTAGGAAGCCTGCTGTTCTTCCAGTGACTCCTTCTGGCATCAGCTGGCTCCCTGTGGATACGCCCACTGGTCTGAAAGAATCCTTACCTGTGTTCTGAAGCCAGAATTTAGGCTTAGCTTGGCAGAGTCCTCTGAAGAGCAAATGTTTAATGGGAATACTTATCTTCCACATCTGCTCTGTACTGTTGATTTTCCCTGACATGATCCATTTTTATAAGGTTATATATTGTTCATCCACAATCGTCGTTTTAAAGGAGGTTAAGAGGGATGGAGTGGTTGACAGTCATAGGGAAGTTCTAGAAATTTGGTTATTCAAAGCACTATAGATGTGCTTTTCTGTTTTTTTCTCTCAATATAACTAACAGCACAATGGAAGGACAGATACTGATGTCCTAAACCATGAACTCTTTATTTGCTCCTCTCAAAGAGCCAGGGGAGGATATGAGGAAAGATAACAGGAGGGAGACTCCTTGGTACTTATAGAGACCCATGTGAATTCTCTTTTGCATATGTTTGACAAGAGATGGGGGAAAGGATGTGTGTTCCTCACCATTGTTTTTCAATACATTGGTCTTAACATCACAGGAGAAATGTGCAACTGTTGTAAATAGGATAAAATAAGAAACATGACAATATATAACATCAGTGAATAAATTGTGAAATGTAAGATGAGGTTCTGTCTGTTTTGCAACAATGTAAAAGTCATGAAGAGCTCACTGAGATAGAAAAGAAAAACAGAAAATAAAAGGGGAATAAAACACATAGGAGAATAATATGAAAAAAGCAAGCATACTGCAGCTGTATTATACACTTCTGTTGGCATTGCTGCCGAGAGGTAGGCAAAGATCCCAAATCAGAAAAACTTTTAAGAATGTGTTTTAAATCTGGGCGTGGTTGCTCATGCCTGTAATCTCAGCACTTTGGGAGGCTGAGGCAGGCAGATCATGAGGTCAGGAGATTGAGACCATCCTGGCTAACACAGCGAAACCCCATCTCTACCAAAAATACAAAAACTTAGCCGGGTGTGGTGGCACACACCTGTAGTCTCAGCTACTCGGGAGGCCGAGGCAGGAGAATTGCTTAAACCCAGGAGGTAGAGGTTGCAGTGAGCTAACATGGCTCCATTGCACTCCAGACTGGCAACAGAGCAAGATTCTGTCTCTTAAAAAAAAAAAAAATATATATATATATATATATACACACACACACATATATGTGTGCATGTGCATATACATGTGTATTCATACATTTAAAAAATCCAGAAAAAAGCAATTTTTGGAATCTTTGACGTACCAGTTTTGTACTGTATTGACAATTTCTTTGATAATCTCCTTCACCTTAGTGAATGTGTTGCCCTTTTTTCTGTATTTTTCATGTCATGAATCTAAATTTTAGACAAGAATTCTCCAAAAGAGAAATGAAAACTAATTGCATGTGGTTAGCATATTTTTGTGCTTAATAAAAAGTAATAATATAATTTTACAATAAGGTATAGAAAAGTCATATCAAAAGCTAGCTGAATGAATGAATGATCAATCAACAAATACGTATTAGGAACCTGGCTTTTAAAAGACTCACCAATCACTTCATACACATATTTACATTTAGACTTAACCTCTGTAATCCATTGATCTGGAGATTCATGGGTTTATGATTTATTTTATTATTATTTTTTATCTTAGCAGTTTATGTGAGCTTTTCTGTTAGGTGACTTGTTTTTCTAAGATTTTTTGAGGTCTCTGGTTTGTGAGTGGGCTTTAAAAACATTAACATGCTACACAAACAATAATGCAAATCATTAATATTTTGTATTAACAGAAATTGCTTGTGAAACACTTTTAAAAGATTAGTATTATGTAAGTACTACTTGTTCTTGCCAAACAGATTTTGTACATGACTACTTATTTCTTATTTAATGCAGTTATGAAATGGCCAAACCAAAACAATCAAATGGCTGTACTTGAGAGATACATTTTTATTTTAATACTTTTATTATATTTCTTTTTTCTTCTTCTTCTTCTTCTTTTTTTTAATGGAGTCTTGCTCTGTTGCTCGGGCTAGAGTGCAGTGGTGTGATCTTGGGTCACTGCAACCTCTGCCTCCCGGGTTCAAGCAATCTCCTGCCTCAGCTTCCTGAATAGCTGGGATTATAGGCATCTGCCACCTTGCCTAGCTAATTTTTGTATTTTTAGTACAGATGGGGTTTCACCATCTTGGCCAGGCTGGTTTTGAACTCCTAACCTTGTGATCCACTCACCTCAGCCTCCCAAAGTGTTGGGATTACAGGCGTGAGCCACCGCGCCTGGCCATTTTAATTATATTTCTTTTTTTTATTTTTATTTTTATACTTCTATTTTATTTTTTGGTAGAAAAGTTATATTTTAGAATTAACTATATTAATGATAAGGTATTAATGATGATACTGAAATCAAAAGTAATTATAATGCCTAATGTATACAAAGCTTTACGTGTACTTTATATATATATATATATACATACACATATATATACATATATATACACACATATATACATATATATACATATATTTACATATTTTGCACTTTAGGTTCTGGGGTACATGTGCAGATCATGCAGGATTGTTGCATAGGTACATACAGGGCAATGTGGTTTGCTGCCTCCATCCCCCCATCATCTATATCTGGCATTTCTCCCCATGTTATCCCTCCCCAACCTCCCTACCACCACTGTCCCTCCCCTACTCCCCCCCATCAGACACCAGTGTGTGATGCCCACCTCTCTGTATCCATGTGTTCTCATTGTTCAACACCTGCCTATGAGTGAGAACATGTGATATTTGATTTTCTGTTCTTGTGTCAGTTTGCTGAGAATGATGGTTTCCAGATTCATCCATGTCGCTACAAAGGACACAAACTCATCATTTTTTATGGCTGCATAGCATTCCATGGTGTATATGTGCCACATTTTCCTTGTCCAGTCTATCATCGATGGGCATTTGGGTTGACTCCAAGTCTTTGCTATTGTAAACTGTGCTGCAGTGAACATATGTGTGCATGTGTCTTTATAATAGAATGATTTATAATCCTTTGGATATATACCCAGTAATGGGATTGCTGGGTCAAATGGAATTTCTATTTCTAGGTCCTTGAGGAATCATCACACTGTCTTCCACAATGTTTGAACTAGTTTACACTCCCACCAACAGTGTAAAAGTGTTCCTATTTCTCCACATCCTCTCCAGCATCTGTTGTCTCCAGACTTTTTAATGATTGCCATTCTAACTGGTGTGAGATGATACCTCAATGTAGTTTTGATTTGCATTTCTCTAATGACCAGTGATGATGAGCATTTTTTCATATGTTTGTTGGCCTCATGTATGTCTTCTTTTGTAAAGTGTCTGTTCATATCCTTTGCCCACTTTTGAATGAGTTTGTTTTTTTCTTGTAAATCTCTTTTTGTTCTTTGTAGATTCTGGATATTAGCCCTTTGTCAGATGGATAGATTGCAAAAAATTTTTTCCCATTCTGTTGGTTGCTGGTTCACTCTAATAATTGTTTCTTTTGCTGTACAGAAGCTTTGGAATTTAATTAGATGCCACTTGTCAATTATGGCTTTTGTTGCCAATGCTTTTGGTGTTTTAGTCATGAAGTCCTTGCCTACGCCTATGTCCTGAATGATTTTGCCTAGGTTTTCATGTAGGGTTTTTATGGTGTTAGGTCTTATGTTTAAGTCTTTAATCCATCTGGAGTTAATTTTAGTGTAAGGTGTTAGGAAGGGGTCCAATTTCTGCTTTCTGCACATGGCTAGACAGTTTTCCCAACACTATTTATTAAACAGCGACTCCTTTCCCCATTGCTTGTTTTTGTCAGATTTGTCAAAGATCAGATGGTTGTAGATGTGTGGCATTGCCTCCAAGGCCTCTGTTCTGTTCCCTTCGTCTATATCTCTGTTTTGGTACCAGTAGCATGCTGTTTTGATTACTGTAGCCTTGTAATATAGTTTGAAGTCAGGTAGCATGATGCCTCCAGCTTTGTTCTTTTTGCTCAGAATTGTCTTGGCTATGCAGGCTCTCTTTTGGTTCCATATGAAGTTTAAGGTGTTTTTTTCCAGTTCTGTGAAGAGGGTCCTAGGTAACTTGATGGGTAGTGTTGAATCTATAAATTACTTTGGGCGGTATGACCATTTTCACAGTACTGATTCTTCCTAACCGTGAGCATGGAATGTTTTTCCATCTGTTTGTGTCCTCTCTTATTTCATTGAGCAGTGGTTCATATTTCTCCTTGAAGAGGTCCTTTATATCCTTTGTTAGTTGTATTCTGGGTATTTTATTCTTTTTTAGCAATTGTGAATGGCAGTTCATTGTTGATTTGGCTCTCTTTTACTCTGTTATTGGTGTATAGGCGTGTTTGTGATTTCTGCACATTGATTTTGTATCCTGAGACTTTGCTGGAGTTGCTTATCAGTTTCAGGAGATTTTGGGCTGAGGCAATGGGGTCTTCTAAATATACAATTATGTTGTCTGCAAATAGAGACAATTTGACTTCCTCCTTTCCTGATTGAATACCCTTTATTTCTTTTTCTTGCCTGATTGCTCTGACTCGAACTTTCAATACTATAGTGAATAGGAGTGGTGAGAGAGGGCATCCTTGTCTAGTGCCAGATTTCAAAGGGAATGCTTCCAGTTATTGCCCATTCAGTATGATGTTGGCTGTGAGTTTGTCATAAATAGCTTTTATTACTTTGAGATACATTCCATTGATACCTAGTTTATTGAGAGTTTTTAGCATAAAGGCTGTTGAATTTTGTCAAAGGCCTTTTCTGCATCTATTGTGATAATCATGTGGTTTTTGTCTTTGGTTCTGTTTATGTGGTGGATTACATTTATAGGCTTGCGTATGCCAAACCAGCCTTGCATCCCCGGGATGAAGCCTACTTGATCATGATGGATAAGCTTTTTCATGTCTGTTGCAGTTGGTTTGCCAGTATTTTATTGAAGATTTTTGCAACTATGTTCATCATGGATATTGGCCTGAAGTTTCTTTTTTTATTGAGTCTCTGCTGGCTTTTGCTATCAAGATGATGTTGGTCTCATAAAATGATCTGAGAAGGATTCCCTCTTTTTGGATTGTTTGGAATAGTTTCAGAAGTGGTACCAGCTCCTTTTTGTATGTCTGGTAGAATTCAGCTGTGAACCCATCTGGACCTGGGCTGTTTTTTTGTTGGTAGGCTATTAATTGCTGCCTCAACTTCAGCTCTTGTTATTGGTCTATTCAGAGTTTTGACTTCATCCTGGTTTAGGCTTGGCAGGATGCAAGTGTCCAGGAATTTATCCTTTTCTTCCAGGTATACTGGTTTATGCTCATAAAGTTGTTTGTAGTAATCTCTGATGGTAGTTTGTATTTCTGTGGAATCAGTGGTGATATCCCCTTTATCAATTTTTATTGCATCTATTTGATTATTCTTTTTCCTTTTTTGTTAATCTGGCTAGCAGTCTGTCTATTTTGTTGATCTTTTCAAAAAACCAGCTACTGGATTTATTGATTTTTCAAAGGGTTTCTTGTGTCTCTCTCTCCTTTAGTTCTGCTCTAATCTTAGTTATTTCTTGTCTTCTGCTAGCTTTTGAGTTTTTTTGATCTTGCTCCTTTAGCTCTTTCAATTTTGATGATAGGGTGTTAATTTTAGATCTTTCCTTGCTTCTCATGTGGGCAGTGATTGCTATATGTTTTCCTCTAGACACTGCTTTAAATGTGTCCAAGAGACTCTCATACGTTTTGTCTTCATTCTCGTTGGTTTCAAAGAACATCTTTACATCTGCCTTCATTTCATTGTTTATC
>CAUYLG010002130.1:0-34785 GCA_963573385.1 Cacajao melanocephalus | reverse complement strand
AGACTCGTGGACTACATACATCACAAAGACGTCTTGTCAACTGGTCCCCAGCTGCTCTTCCACACAAATGCCATGCCCTGTGGTGGCTGTGGAACCTCCCCTCTCCACTGTTAAAACACATCATTACTTCAGTCTGGCTTTCAGTGTAGTGGCGGCCGAGCATGGTCGCTCACGCCTGTCATCCCAGCATTTTGGGAGGCTGAGGTGGGTGGATCACAAGGCCAGATCGAGACCAGCCTGGCCAACATGGTGAAACCTCGTCTCTACTAAAAATACAAAAAAAATAGCTGGGTGTGGTGGCGCATGCCTATAGTCCCAGCTACTCAGGAGGCTGAGGCAGGAGAATTGATTGAACCCAGGAGGCAGAGACTAACACTTCTGGTTAGAACTTCTCCCCGAAGGTGGCTCTGCCGTGGAGGGCATCAACTGAGGGTGTTGGAGGCAGCTGTGCCCCGGGGGCAAGAAAATGCCAGCGCTAATGCCCATGTGTGGCATCTGGGCCTAAGTTCCAATTCTGCCCACGCCCCTGAGGCACTGGGGACACCGTGTGTGTTCTCAGCTCCTTGGCTCTCCTCTGCTCCCTGCATCCTGGCAGAGATGTGATACCTGCTCAGGCATGGGCTGGAAGTCAACAGGTGGCTGGCTTATGCAAACGGGGCAGCCACAGAGGCAGAATAAAGATGCGGAGGACTTAAGGAGCCAGCAAGGAATGTTGGGAGCTACCGGGGACGAGTAGGGTGGGAAGCCATTGCCGCACTAAGGCTACGGGACCCAGAGGAGGCTCTGCTTGGAGACCAGCGAGAGCTGTGACCCGGGACACATGCTGTGACCACAGGTAAAAAAACACAACCCCTGCCAGACCTCAGCCCAGCAAGGAAGGAATCTAGGAAGCAAACCGCAAGCAGGTCTCATGCTCCTGCCCCCTGCCGGCCAAACCCAGCGGGAGGGCAGAGGACTCAGGAGCCAGGACATCTGTAGGCTGAGCCTCCAGGGCACAGATCATGTAGGCAGAGGACAGATCGGAGACTCACAGACTCACCAGCAGTGACGGGCTGTATAATGCACCCCCTAAAACATGCCATTCAAATCCCCAGAGCCTGTGGAGAGGTTACTTTCTAAGCAAAGGAATTTTGCAGCTGTGATTACATTAAGGGCCTTGAGGTGGGGAGATGAGCCTCTATAAACCTGCAGGTGGGGGCAATGTAAGCAGATGGGTCCTTATCAGAGGAGACAGGAGGGTCAGGGACCTGCAGAAGCCTCGGGAAATCCAGGCAGCCTCTAAAAGCTGAAAAAGGCAGGAAAGAAAATGGACTCTCCGCTCCGGCCTCTGGAAGGAACACTGCCCTGCCAACCTAGTTTAGAATCTCTGACCTCGGGAATGATAAGAGACTACTTGTGTGTTGTTTTCAGCCATTAAGTTTGCCATAATTTGCTGCAGCCACCGTGAGAAACAATTACCCCTGCACAATGCCCCAGGAAGGGGTGTCCCTCGGGCCACTAAGCCCCTTACTACTGACCCAAAGGACTCCCTGGTCTCAGGGTCTCTGTCAACTCCAGAGGTCAGAATGGCGGCTCCTCCCTGGGAGCAAATGCCTTGATTAACCAGTAATGATTCCTGAGGACATGCTAGGCCAAACAGGGGTGGGGGGGGGGGCTGCAAAACCCCCACAGGTTCTTCTCATGTTGACCCCTCCAGCTGCTCCCAAACAAAGGCAATTGGCATGCCCCAGGCTACTGCCTGATACAAGTTTCACGTTTTCTCCTTTTTTAAAAAATGCATCATATCCACGTGTGAAGCCTCTGGTGAAGGAGGCAGCACAGTGTAGTTTTTTAAAAAAAAGTCAGGGTGTGGTGGCTCAGGCCTGTAATCCCAGCACTTTGGGAGGCTGAGGCAGGCAGATCATGAGGTCAGGAGTTCGAGACCAGCCTGCCCAACATGGTAAACACTGTCTCTACTAAAAATACAAAAAATGAGCTGTGAGTGGTGGCAGGCACCTGTAATTCCAGCTACTCAGGAGGCTGAAGCAGGAGAATCACTTGAACCCAGGGGGCTGAGGTTGCAGTGAGCCAAGTTTGTGACACTGCACTCGAGCCTGCCCCAGTGCGAGACTCCGTCTTAAAAAAAAAATAAAAGCACCAGCCCAGACACCTGGAAACCTGATGCTAATCCTGGATCTACTGCCCCTCTCTAAGCCTCAATTTCCCCATCTGTACAAGGTGTTTGGACTGAGTTGCCTCCGAGGACCTAGTTTATTGGCAGCCTCATTCTGTGGTTCTAAATGCCTTCTTCCCTGTCCACAGCTTGCCTGAGCTGGTGACCTGCAGCCGTCAATGACAGTCAGGGCTGATGGAAAACCGCCACATCTGGAGCCCAAAGCTGCCATCTCCTGCCCGGGGGACCTGTTTGCTTATTCTCTGCTGCCCCCTGCTGGCAACTTGAAAACAAAGCATTCTGGCTGGATCTAGGGGAAAGAAGCCCTTGAGAGAGAGGCCCTGCCACCTATTACAACTGCCCGCCCAGACCTGGCCAGCCAGGCCCTTGCTTTAGGCTGGGTTTCAGGGAGCAGAAAGAAGCCAAGGCAGCAACTAGAGCCCTGGATGGGGAGGCTGCCTGCATCCCACCTCCTCTGCTCGAGGAAGATGGGGTTCGGGATGCAGCAGTTTCTGAACAGTGGTTCTGCGGGCCCAGCTCTGCCTTTGGAGGATCGTAACAATAGGACAAGGGTCCCTGCACACCCTCTCTCCAGCATATCTCACACCACATGCTATGGGCACCCTGGTTTCTATCCCCTTTTTCCTGTTTTCAAACATCCAGAAGCATCAGAAGGGGAGATGTGCACACAGGATGAGCCAGACAGGACCAAGCAGGAGCCAGGGCTGGATTTGGACCTCCGTCCTACCAGGGAGCCCACAGGCCACGTTCTGGCCACAAATGAGGGGGAATCCTCACTGCTCGTCCCCAAGAGAAAGGGTAGCTGGTAGGACAGCTACATACAGAAAATGGACAGGGTCAGAAATACCCTCATTCTGGTGGCCCAGGGGTCACGAAATTGGAGCCACAGAGAAAACAATGCAGTGGAGGCATCACGCTAGGCCCTGTGGAAAAACACACATACACGGCCACAGTCATGCAAATGCTGTTTACTGATTTTCAGATTTTAGAGTCAACCTGTGGACAAAGCACAGAAGACTTAGTTTTGCTTACAGAGCAGAAGATATATGTTAACCACAGGGTGATGGAAAAATAAAGTACATCGGAACTTTGGGGATACAGTTAGTGCTGGGGAACCCCTGCTGGGTGGAGACAAGCTCTGGGGCAGAAGAGAAGCCCAGGAAGGCCTTGGCAGTTGACTACATGGCCCTGGGCCGGATACTCCATCACCACCTGCCTCACCCCGCACACCTCGGTGGTGCTAGAGGATGTCGCCGGTGTAACAGCACCTCCTCCTACCCTTCCTTCTTTAGGGAGGATCAAGAGGAGGGAAGGAGTGGGAAGGGAAGATCCCAGCACTGCCACATTCAGCAGACACAGAAGGAGGTCACCAAACTGAGGAAGGCAGTGGGGTTTCGACACCAGTCTGAATTGAAGATCAGCTAAAACAGGGGCAAGTGAAGCAGCTTTCTGTAAGACATGCCAACCGGGTGCCATGTCAGTTTCCCATTGCCATGGCGACACCCTGGCATTTCTGCCCTTTTTTGTGGCAATGACCCCAGGACCCAGAAGTTACTACTTGCTCCCTAGAATTTTTTTTTTTTTTTTTTTTTTGAGATGGAGTCTCACTCTGTCACCCAGGCTTGAGTGCACTGGCACGATCTCAGCTCACTGCAACCTCCACCTCTCAGGTTCAAGCGATTCTCCTGCCTCAGCCTTCCTAGTAGCTGGGATTACAGGTGCGTGCCACAACACCCAGCTAATTTTTGTGTTTTTAGTAGAGACAAGGTTTCACCGTGTTGGCCAGGCTGGTCTCAATCTCTTGACCTCTTGATCTGCCCACCTTGGCCCCCCAAAGTGCTGGGATTACAGGCGTGAGCCACTGCACCCAGTGCCTCCAGAAATTTTTGTTTAAACTGCTCCTTAATCTACACGTAATAAAAGTGGGTATAAATCTGACTGCAGAACTGCCCTGAACTGCTGCTCTCTGCTTATGAGGTAGCCCTTCTTTACAGGGGCAATCATGAAGCTGCAACACTGCGGCTTCAAGACAGCTGTATTCTTTTTTTACTTCATTTTCTGTTCGTTTTTTATTTTTTGAGATGAAGTTTCACTCTTGTTGCCCAGGCTGGAGTACAATGATGCAATCTTGGCTCACTGCAACCTCTGCCTCCCAGGTTCAAGTGATTCTCCTGGCTCAGCCTCCTGAGTAGCTGAGATTACAGGCACCTGCCACCACACCCAGCTAGTTTTTTGTATTTTTAGTAGAAATGGGGTTTCACCATGTTGGCCACGCTGGTCTCAAACTCCTGACCTCAGGTGATCCACCCACCTCGGCCTCCCAAAGTGCTGGGATTACAGGCATGAGCCACAGCTCCTGGCCACAGCGGTTTTCTTCTGCCCCACCGCTGGCTTGCCCTTGAAATCTCTCCTGGGGAAAGCCAAGAACTCACTCAGGCTAAGCTCCAGTTTTGAGGCTTGCTCACCCTACATCAAGACCCATTAAAGTCAGTGGGATTCTAGAGATTTCTAGGTGTCCTGAATAAAGTTGCAAAAATAACCAAGAAATGACCCCCAAATGTAACTATCCAAAACGGGGAGACAGGGAGGGGTAGCAGGGATGAGAAAGGATCAGAGTATCAGATCCTCATTTGTCATTGACACGGGGTAAAATCGACAGGTGGAGAAACTGGTTTAAAGAGATGACTTGGAAATAGAGAAAACTACCAGAAGAATAAAAAACAGCGTCAATTAAAACCACGGCACAGAAGCAATGGGACAGGTAGGGGAGAAAACCACTTTTATTCATTCATAAGTTCTTCTATGCCCTTCGGCTTTTTTTTTTTTTTTACCATAGGCGTGTCTGACTTTGATTTCAAAGATTAATTTTAAATTTCAAAAAGCGACACCACAATCCTGGTCAATTGAACCAGAAGTGACTGGGCCACTTGCTCCCTGCCTGGGTGCCAGGCTGGCTGTGGGCATAAGGGGGTCAGTGCTGCAGCGGGTGCCTTGGGGACAGGGATGGCTCTGCAGGTGACTCTGCAGGTGGCTCTGTGGATGACTCTGCAGGTGGCTCTGTGGGTAGCTCTGCAGGTAGCTCTGTGGGTGGCTCTGCGGGAGGCTGCGTGGCCCCCTGCCTCAGCATGTTCCGGCAGCGCAGCCGCTCCTCCTCCTGCTTCTCCGCCATGCGGTTCTCCAGCAGCCTCAGCTCCCTGCGCACTGCCTTCTGCATGGACGGCTCCAGCTCCAGCACTTTCTGGAGGTCCGCCTTGGCCTCGGCCTCGTTCCACACCTCTGCGTGAGCCCGGGCACGCACATAGTAGGCCTTCACAATGCCTGTGGAGAACATCCAGCTGCAGCCCCCCTGCCCAGCCTCAGAGACAACCCCCACCCAGCTGCGACTCACCAGCCTGCAAGACCCTTAGCCGTGCCATGATCCTTAAACTCTCTGTACCCACCATGCTTCGGTTTCCCCAACTGTAAGATGAAGATGATGATCATAATAGCAGTACCTCCTCCTCCCTTTTTCAAGGCCCTATGATTAATTTCATATTCTTAACTTTGTTTTCTTTTGCTTATAGACACTCCCTAAATTAGATAACCTTCAGGCCCTTTCCCTGTACCTCCCCCATATGGTGATTATGAGGATTAAATGAGATAATCAACGCAGAGGACTTGTGCCTGATGGATGAGCCAAGTGCTGGATGTTGTTATTGTGAGCACTGTCAGAGTGTTAAGTCAATACTAGCACCAGCGGCCCCATATCCTCGCACCACCCGTACTAGTATCGACATAATATTTTTCTCTATATTGATTGCCCCTCTTTTTTAAAAGCCTGTTTATCGTTCCACCGAAATCACAAGCTTGGTGAGTTTCCTTGGTAAGCGTTCAAATACACATTAAAATAAAAGGCCCCCATGCCAAGCACTGCCCATCCATCACCCAGGATTCAGTAATACACTAGTGGAAACCCGGCTGGGTGGAGACAAAGTTTGGTGCCCTGGTGGGTGGAAAGGAAAGTCCAGGGAGGTTGTGACAGGTGTCTCTGTGGCCCTGGGCTGGGCGCCCCCTTGCTGCCCATCCCTCCAGCCCCGCACACCTGGGTGGTGCCGTAGAATGTCACTGGTGTGCTCCAGCACCTCGTAGTACTCCTCCTTCTTCAGCAGGCACTGGCAGTAGTTGAGGATCAGGGTATTGATCATCTTCTCCAGCTTCAGCCACTGCACCTCCCAGGGTTTCTCCTGCCCAAAAAGAAGGTCAGCCATGACCTCAGGCTGCTGCTTTGACCCTTGCCCCACCCTGGCCAGCACTGGGCAGGTCCCCCAGAGTCAGCCCCACTTCCCACCCCCTGCAAGTGGCCTCCCACCTTGGTCTGCAGGTTCCTTAGGCAGATGATGGCCTCCTGGTATTTGGAGGAGGCCTCCTCGTAGCGGCCCAGCTTGAAGAGCCGATTTCCTTCTCCGTGGAGGACAGGCACCACCTTCATCTTCTCGTGATTGCTCAGGTTCCAGGTCTCCCTCTGGTAATCACTCGGGGCATCAACCTGGCCCCAGAGCTGCAGGTCATTGAGGAAGGGACCCCAGGGGCCTCACCCCAGCAGGGACAGAGAAAGTGGGCCCTGGCACGTCTCCCTGAAGTCATGCTTGCTGGTCAATTGCATACAGACAAGGGAAAGAAGCAACAAGGCCAAAAACCCTGCCCTAAATCAGTGCCTTTGTGCACACAAGGAAAAGGTGCCCATTCTTCAAGACACTTCACTACTAATATTCAGAAAATTGTCTCCAGGCACAGTGACTCACGCCTGTAATCACAGCACTTTGGGAGGCCAAGGTGGGCAAATCACAAAGTTAGGAGATTGAGACCATCCTGGCTAACATGGTAAAACTCCATCTCTACTAAAAAGACAAAAAATTAGCTAGGAGTGATAGCATGCGCCTGTAATCCCAGCTACGCGGGAGGCTGAGGCAGGAGAATCACTTGAACGCGGGAGGTGGAGGTTGCAGTGAGCGAGATCGCGCCATTGCACTCCAGCCTGGGCGACAGTGAGACTCCGTCTCAAAAAAAAAAAAAAAAAGGAAAAGAAAATTGTCAGGAATACTCATTTTGTTAGAACAATGCACTGTTGCCATCTGCTGGAAAATGGTCATTATAGCAATACCAATATACAATGTCTATAATGAGCACCTTGGAGGAGATGCCGGTACACCTTGTGCAATGCACAGACCACACAGCTGATAGTGACAGTAAGCCTGTAAAGGCCCTTGGTTGACACAGTTCTCATTTTACTTTTATTCACCCACATAGCTCTCAGGCTGAGCCTCGTTCTTGGCCATAGCTGAGTCCCGACATGACCTTGACCCTGGCCCTAACCCTCTCCCACCAATCCACAAACATGGGCTGTCAATCACTCTGGGGCCCTGGGTGGGAGGATGTGGGGAGTTCCATGCAGCCTCTCCCACTACTTGAGAACCAAGTCTGAATCCACAAACCACAGGAAGGAGGAGGTTATAATCTTAAACTCTTAGAAAAAAAGTGGAAATGGATAACCAATAGAAGTAAAATGCTGACCAGGTGCAGTGGCTCACACCTGTAATGCCAGCACTTTGGGAGGCTGAGGCAGATGGATCACCTGAGGTCAGGGGTTCGAGATCAGCCTGATCAACATGGAGAAACCCCATCTCCACTAAAGCTACAAAATTAACCAGGCGTGGTAGCGGACACCTGTAATCCCAGCTACTCGGGAAGCTGAGGCAGAATCACTTGAACCTGGGAGGCAGGGGTTGTGGTGAGCACTGAAGTAAAATACCTCCAAAATGAAAATGAGTCACATTTTTAAAAATTGGTTCCAAACGGACTTTCTTCTTTTTTTCTTTTTTAGTGACAGTCTCACTCTGTCACCCAGGCTGGAGTGCGATGGCACGATCTTGGCTCACTGCAACCTCCACCTTCCAGGTTCAAGCAATTCTCATGCCTCAACCTCCCAAGTAGCTGGGATTACGGGCACGCACCACCATGCCTGGTTATTTTTTGTACTTTTAATAGAGACAGGGTTTCACCATGTTAGCCAGGCTGGTCTCGAACTCCTGACCTCAAGTGATCCACCACCTTGGCCTCTCAAAGTGCTGGGATTACAGGCATGAGCCACCATGCCCAGCACCAAATGGACTTTTCTCATGGAAAAAGCAGAGGCTTTTTTTTTTTTTAATTCGTATTCTCCTGTGGTTTATGAACCCTTTCTGATTCTCTAAAGAGAAACAGGGCACTGTCCAGTGGTCAGTGGGATGGGAGGTGCCCGTGATGCCCACTGTCCCTCTCTGGTGCTGGCACAGCCCTCCAGCCCTGCCTACCCCGAGCCCCACCTGCAGCAGCTCGATCACAAAGATCAGAGGCTGAGGCTCCTTCTGCAGCTCATCCAGGTCCTCGTAGCCCAGCGTGTGGTAGGCGAACATGTTGGCCAGCCCGCATGTGTGCACATGCCACTCTGTCGGGTCCTTGCCCTGGGCCATCTGCCGCAGGCTCCGGGACAGGATGGGGTAGACCCCTGTGTGCTGGGGAGAGAAACAGATGGATAGCATCTGGGCCACCTGCTGAGAGCTAGGTGGGCCACAATAGGCCTCCACTAGGAGCCCCTCCTAGCAGGAATCCTGCCACCTCACTATGCCACTAATACTAACCGTGATTCACTGTGTGCCAGGCAAAGCACTTTACACCATCCTGAGCTCCTTTCATCCTTAGGACAATTGAAGGGAAGCACTATTATACCCACTTTACGGATGAGGAAACTACAGCCCAGAGAGGCAGAGCAACTTGCTTAAGGTCACACAGCTAGGAAATGATGCAGCCAGGATTCAAACCTGGCTCCAGAGGCCATATGCCCTTAGCCTCTGGCTACCTCTTCTGGCCCTTGTGGTCCACTGTAACACATCTCTGCCCCAAGGAAACTCTGAGCTCTGCAAAGCCTATGACTCCCAGGAAGGGCAGTGTGGGGCGGTGGAATAAGCAGGACTCCGGGGTCCGAGAGAGTCACTTTGGTATCCTGGCACTGCTGCAGATTAGCAGTGAGCCCAGGTCTCTGTACTTCTCTGAACCCCATTCCCTGGGTTGCTCCTGTCTGGTATTAGGGCTGCTGTCGGGATTAAATGAGTCAGTGCAGATACGGGTCTGGTTCATCACAGCCTCAGCCAGAACGGGAGTGGAGGTTGCCACCCTTGGGATAAAGAAGGGCTGGGAAAATCAGCTGTGCAGCATTAGCGAGGCCTGCTGTATGTATGCTGGACCTCAATTTCCCCAACTAGGCTCTCTGAGAACCCATCTCCTTGGACTGGCTTCCGAGATGACCCAGCTCTGGCCCCACATGAAACACGTTGTTGGGAAGAGAAGCAGATGAAACTCCGTGCAGAGTTCAGCTCTGCCTCCAGGTCACCAGCACAGAGACAGAGGTCACCCCGCCCATCCCACCGCAGCTGGGATTAGCCCAAAATGCCTTCTGCCTCTTTGTGGAAGAGACGAGCAGATGGCTGTTGAGCCTGTTGGGATTAGAGCTGGACCAAGGGAGGGAGAGGCCCCAGAACCAGCTTGCTGCAGGGAGGGAGCACCCCGGCCCTGACTCAGCAGCCCCCAGCTTGGCACCCCATGGCTCCAATCAAGCTCGGCATGCTTTTGTGGTCCCAAAGCACACTGCCCTCACTTACTTATTTTGTGGCACTGGCTACCCTGCATTACAATTGTTTAGGTGTGTGCTCCTCCTCCAGAATTCAAGTTCCTTATGGGCTAGAAGCTTCACTTGTTTCATTCCTAACATACAGCACAGGCCAAATGAGGTGTCCGTTGAGTGTTTTCTAACTAGATAGATAGATAGATGAATGATAGGAGATAGATAGGAGATGATGGATGCATGCATAGTGATGAAAGACTGGATTATAAATGAAGATTGGTTAAGGGAAGAATGGATGAATTGATGCCTGGGCAAGTGGGTGGATGGATAAGAGGTGGGTGTGCAGGTGAAGAAATAACTCTAGAAGATGTGTGTATGTGTGTGTGTGTGCACGAGCACAATCATGGCAGCCATGGGCTGGGGTGAGGAGACGGGAGGGGTGTGGAGATGGGGAAAACCCATAGTGACTATGGTATAACAGTTACCAGCTGAGCACAGTGGCTCACGCCTATAATCCTAGCACTTTGAGAGGCCGAGGAGGGCAGATCACCTGAGGTCAGGCGTTTGATGCCAGCCTGACCAATGCGGTGAAACCCATCTCTACTAAAAATATCAAAAAAAAAAAAAATTAGCCAGGCATGATGGTGGGCACCAGTAATCCCAGCTACTCGGGAGGCTGAGGCAGGAGAATCGCTTGAACCCAGGAGGCAGAGGTGGCAGTGAGCCAAGATCACACCATTGCACTCCAGCCTGGGCAACAAGAGCGAAACTCTGTCTCAAAAAAAAGAAGTTCGGCCTGTGATATGGGCAGTGCATTCATGTGACTATCAATGTGGACAAAGGAACACAGACTCCACAGGAAAGAAAAAAAGCCATATTCACGTTACGGGAATGACAACAGCTTGTGGTTTAGCAAACAATAAACCAATCAAGAATTTATTGACAGCCTTCTACACACTCAGCTGTTGTGTGTTAGTGAACATGTATCTTATGAAGAGGTGGTTCTTGGTGGCAGCCAAGCCTTGCCTCTCGTATGGCATGAATTGAAGTACAGGAGCCCCCCACTCTAAGCAAAGTCAATAGATACATTTTTAAACTCACTAAAATCACAAAGAAGCCAATTTTCTGAAGCCTTGACTTGATAAAAATAAAACAGATTTTAAGTTAAAAACATCAGAAGGAAGAAAAACACAGGGACTGGTACAAAGGAAAGATGTTCAACAAATATGTGCTACATGAATGAAGAAATGAATAACATGTTGGGTGGGATCACCTACTGGCAGAGGATGGTACTGCTGCCCAACTCTATTAGACATTGTGAGAAACATGTGCAGGATGAAGAGGGAACCATGTGTCTCACCCAGATCTTTTCCCTTAACCCATTTGAGCCATTACAAGTTTTTCTTTCTTTGGAGTCTTAAGTTTTCTCATTAGTAAAGTGAAGAAGTTAATCTCAAAATATTTTCTAGGCCAGGCACTGTGGCTCAGGCCTATAATTCAAGCAATTTGGGTGGCCATGGCGGGTAGATCACTTGAGGTCAGACCTAGTCCAACATGATGAAACCCTGTCTCTACTAAAAATACAAAATAAAATTAGTAGGGTGTGGTGGTGGGCACCTGTAATCCCATTTACTCAAGAGGCTGAGGCAGGAGAATCGTTTGAACCTGGGAGGCACAGGTTCCAGTGAGCAGAGATTGTGCCATTGCACTCTAGCCTGGATGACAGAGTAAAACTCCGTCTTGGGGGGAAAAAATCTAGCTCAAAATAATAGCTCTAAGTTTTAATTGCCCTCATATGTTATATCATTTAATCTCCAAAACAACTCCTTAACTTAGAGTTTTGTTTATTTATAAATGAAGGAATAGAGTAGCACACAGAAGAAGGGACTTCCCCAGATCACACAACTAATAAAAGACAGAACAGGTTCAAACTGTCCCCGAAATGCTCATTTAAAAGGTCAGTGGCCTCTGATGAAATAATGAGTCTGGGTATCTGCCATCAATGGTGAAAGTCTAAGGGTAGCTTTGGAATGGATGGATCAGGCTGTCAACACCTACACCCACCAATCACTCTTAACATCACAGTAAGACAGACAAGTAGGTGTCATGGACTTCTCTCAAAGGGAAGTATATGGTACCATCCATAGCAGATTTTTTTTAAAAAAGAGAGAGAGAAGAATCTGAATCTTATCAAGTCCTCTAGACTCAGCTTTCAATTTATCAAAAACATGGGGAATAAACGAACATGTTAGACAATTTCATGGCAAAGCACCAGGAAAATCAGAATGTGGGACTTGTACAGGATAAATGACCCCATTCCTTCAACACATCCATGTCAAGGAAGAATAGAAGAAAAGAAGGTGAACCAATAGATAAAAATAGACTTGAGAGACACATCAACAAAGTGCTATGCAGGGACTTTGTTTGGTTGTTGATTTAAACAAACCAAACTCATTCATTTATAAAGAACAAAAGAGGAGTCAACCAGAGAAAATTTAACAGTGACTGGATATTAGATGGCTTTGAGGAATTACTGAAGTTTTTTAAAGATTTCATAACCATGTTATAGTCAAGTTTTTTTAATATCCTCATATCTGGCCAAGTGCAGTGGATCACACCTGTAATCCCAGCACTTTGGGAGGCCAAAGCAGGCGGATCACAACGTCAGGAGTTCGAGACCAGCCCGGCCAACATAATGAAACCCTGTCTCTACTAAAAATACAAAAATTAGCTGGGCATGGTGTGGCTGTAGTCCTAGCTACTTGGGAGGCTGAGGCAGGAGAATCACTTGAACCCGAGAGACGGAGGTTGCAGTGAGCTGAGATTGCACCACTGCATTCCAGCTTGGGTGACAGAGCGAGAGTTTGTCTCAAAAAAAAAAAAAGTCCTCATGTTTTAGAGATACAAATTTTAGTATTTACAGATGAAGTGATATGGTGCCTGGCTTTTACTTTAACCATGCAGGACAAGGAGGGGAAGTGGGTAGGGTGGAAGATGAAGCAAGACCAGCCATGGGTTGATGGTGTCTGGCACTAGGTGATGTGTTCTTGGAAGTGCGTTATACTTTCTGTTGACTTGTTTTTCTTTGAAAGTTCCCATAGGAAACATTGCCTAAAGGTCAGTGGGCGTTGCCATAAGGCAAGGAACCTAACTTATAAGAGTAACTTATGCAGTGCCACAAATAGAGAAGGAAACTTGCAACATGAGGAGGAGGGCAAAGAAGTGACCAATGCTGGTCTAATCATGCTCTGTGAAGTCTCCAGATCTAGCTCAGGCACAGTGGCTCTCACCTGTAATCCCAGCACTTTGGGAGGCCAAGGCAGGTGGATCACGAGGTCAGGAGATGGATTGAGACCAGCCTGGCCAACATAGTGAAACCTCATCTCTACTAAAAATACAAAAATTAGCTGGATGTGGTGGTACACACCTGTAATCCCAGCTACTTGGGAGGCTGAGGCAGAAGAATCGCTTGAACTAGGGAGGCGGAGGTTGCAGTGAGCTGAGATCGCGCCACTGCACTCCAGCCTGGGTGACAGAGGGAGACTCCATGTCAAAAAAAAAAAAAGAAAAAAAAATCTCCAGGTTGAATCACACTGTATAAAAAGCACGGACTGGGCCGGGCATGATGGCTCATGCCTGAAATTCCAGCACTTTGGGAGGCTGAGTTGGAAGGATTGCTTAAGCCCAAGAGTTCAGGACCAGCCTGGCCAAGATGGCGAAACTCTGTCTCTACAAAACATACAAAAATCAGGCGTGGCGGCATGCCTGTAGTCCCAGCTACTTGGAGGCTGAGGTAGGAGGATCACCTGAGCCCGGGAAGTTGAGGCTGCAGTGAGCCGTGATTACACTATTGCACTCCAGCCTGGATGACAGAGCGAGACCCTGTCTCTCCCTCTCCCTCTCTCTCTCTCTCCCTCTCTCTCTCTCTCTCACACACACACACACACACACACACACACACACGAGGACTGTAAAGTGGGCCGGCTCCCTCCTGCTGGGCATAGCCCTGCTCCCACACCCCACCAGCCAGCCACGGCCCGGGTCGCCCCTTCCAGGCCTTGTTCCCGCCATCTTCACACACACAGCGATGGGGAATGAGGTTGCAGGACTGGCTTTGCAGGGCTTTGTTTCAGTCCCAGCTTTCCCGAAACACAGCAGCCCCCCTGCCCCCAGCGGGTGGGTGAGCCCGGAAGAGACCAGCCCCAGGGAACTGGGCGCAGGGCCTACTTACGATGGTGTCGCACCAGAACTCGGCCACCTCGCGCACCCGCATGGAGGTGAGCAGGATCTCCCAGACCTCCAGCTTGAACATGTTCCCGATGATGATGTGCATGGGCTGGCCCACCTCCCTGCTGTCGTCAATCACCGTCCGCTCCTCATCACATTTCATGGTGCGGAAATGAAAGATCACCTGGTCACCGAGACGGCGCGCTCTGCTCTAGATATACCTCTCCAGGCCGGGCAGAAGCCACCTCCCGGCCACCAACTCCCAGGTGTCCTCGGTCAGCTCACCCAGTTCACCCCATCAGATGCCTCAGAGCCCTGGAGCACGTCCACCCCGCCTGCACCCCCCAGGGAGGAGGAGCCACCCCCTCCCTACGGACCCCATTCCACTTCCCACTGCCCTGCCTGTCTGGAAATCCTTCCTCAAATAAGCCCACAGAAACACCCTTCAGTCCAGGGAAGCCCAACAGACATTTGGGGACAAATGCCAAGACCCCTGAGACCCCCTTTCTTTTTCGTCCAGAATATTCCCAAAAGTCCTTCCCCTCAGCTCATGCTAAAAGTGGAATCTGCAAAGTACCAAAAATGCCCCGTGAAGGGGTAGCCTCTGGGAGCTCCCCGGAGGCCCAGGGCTGGGGCTGCCTGGCTGTTTTTGGGCAAAGCTGAAAGCTGTTTACAGTGCCTTGGGGCACACCTGGAACATGGAAGGCTGCTCTGGGGGACCCTATCTGCTCCAGACTGGCCCCACTCACTCGGGATCCGGTGATGAAGTTTGGGAGCTCGCCCATGCCCCCGTGCAGAATGGTCTTCTTGACGCCTTCCACGTTCAGGAGCAGAGCGGCATCCATGGTTGGAGGAGGAAAAGTTGGAGGAGAAAAGGCGGTGTCCAGCACAAGCTGAGATAATCTCACCTCCGGGGAAAACACTTAGGCGGCTAAGATGCTGGGATTTGCCCAGCCAGGAGGAGTGGCAGGGGAGGGCAGACGGGGGGGCGGTGCCCCAAGCGTCCCGATTCTCATCAGAGCCACGCAGGTCTGTCGTCTGCAGGCAGCCTCACCTCCTGCCCCATCCACCACTCTTTCCAGTGATTCTGGGTCCCTGCCTGACACATGCCAGGGGTGTGCTAGGCTTGGGTTTTGCTCCTCCTCGAGAAGGAAGAAAGTCTCCTGAGCTTTCTTAAAGAAGGCAGGAGAGGAGGAATGAGCAGGAGAGAGGCCTGGAGGCCACTGAAGGGGAAAAGGAGGGGAGGCCTGGGCTGAGCCCAGACACTAAGCCCCTGAGGCCCCCAGGCCAGGCGGGGCAGCAGCGGCCCTTGCCGTCCAGCCACCTGCCTGCTTTCCCTGTTCCCCCTCCCCTCCCCAGGATCTGCCTTTAGGAGGCCCTGCGATGGTGGCCCAAGGGAAGAGGGGACAGGTTTCTGGCTTGGGAGGAAAGGAAGACAGAGAACAAAAGGCGGGGTGGTGGGTTTGGGTAAAGTTGAGGCGCCCTCCCCAGCCCCACTCCTGCCTCCCCTGCAAGGTCTGGCTGGGGGAGGGTGCGTATTCCCTCCCCTTTGGAGGGCCTTAGCCCTGTGCTCTGGGAACCAGGCAGATGCATTTAGTGCATCCGGGTCACCCTTCCAGGCTGCCAAACAAAAATGCTAAGACTTGGTGTTTGGCACCATCGTGTGACCAGTTCAAGCTCCTTCGCCTCCACACTCTGAGGGTGGTGGACTCAGCTCGGCAAAATCGTTCTCTTCCTGACACCAGGCTCACTTGTTACAGAGGGAAGGGACCATGCTAAAGGGAGAGATAAAAACACTAGACTATGCCAGGTGGCTCATGGCTGTAATCCCAGCACTTTGGGAGCCGTGGTGGGTGGATCACCTGAGGTCAGGAGTTCAAGACCACCCTGGCCAACATGGTGAAATCCCCATCTCCACTAAAAATATAAAAATTAGCCAGGAGTGATGGCAGGTGCCTGTAATCCCAGCTACTTGGGAGGCAGAGGCAGGAGAATTGCTTGAACCCAGGAGATGAAGGTTGCTCTGAGCTGAGATCACACCACCGCACTGCACTCCAGCCTGGGCAATAGAATGAGACTGTGTTTAAAAAAAAAAAAAAAAAAAAAAAAAAAAAACAAGAAGGAGAAGAAAGGAGAAGAAGGAGGAGGACTGGATTGAGCCAGATACAGCTGAGTTCAAAGGGCTGACCCTTTCCTATTTACTGACCTTGTGGCTTCGGGTGTCTCTCGTTTACTCTAACTGCATTTTCCCAATTGAAATGGGAAAATTGACCTCTGCTGCCTCCATCTCGAGGGATACTGAGAGGCTGGCAGCAGTGAATGGGACCATGAAATCCGGCACCTCTGAAAGTCTTGCCTCCCATGAGGAGCCATTGGCATAGAGGAGACCAAACCTGGGCCAACTGGTCAAGGCCAGGGAACCCTGGCCAGACCCCCAAGGGTCCAGTCTCCATCCCTGGAAGGTGGAAGGCTGCAGAAAACCTTCCCCTCCTCTCTTCCATCCTTTCTCCAGCGACACGGCAACCTAGAGAGGTCTGCATGCATAGGTAAAATGGATACTTAGGAAAACTAATATAGGAGTTATTAAGAAATAATTTTTAGGCAGATAGTAAGGGTAAAGGTTTTCCGAGGAAATTTCCCTGCAATTAAAAGCAACCCTTCAAACCATCTCTTTTCTTTTCTTTTTTTTTTTCTTTTTTTGAGACAGAGTCTTACTCTGTCACCAGGGCAGGAGTGCAGTGACATGATCTTGGCTCACTGCAACCTCTGCTTCCTGGGTTCAAGGAATCTCCTGCCTCAGCCTCCCAAGTAGCTGGGATTACAGGCACATGCCACCATGGCCTGACGAATTTTTGTATTTTTAGTAGAGACAGGGTTTCACCATGTTGGCCAGGATGGTTTCGAACTCCTGGCCTCATAATCCACCCGCTTCAGCTTCCCAAAGTGCTGGGCTTACAGGCATGAGCCACCGTGCCCTGCCACCATCTCTTTTCTGACAGAAAAAGGCTGCTTAAAGACCTGGGCTGGCAAGCCTTGATATGCAGATACCAGCCATTAGAAATTGGGTTCACTCATGTGGCGATTCCTGCTGTCTATTCCTTGTCACCAGGTGTACCAAGTGTCATGGCCACCTCCAGGTAACACCATGTATTCAGAACATCCTGGTGACCTACATTTGCATATTAAAAAGGTAAGGTGGGAGGGCCAGGTTTTTTTTCGGACTATGTAAATGACACACCTGGTCAAACCAATCCCCTGGGCCCTACGGAAACCAGATACCACCTCCTCCCGCCTCCTCATATAACCCCGTTGCCAAACAGGGTTTTCTCTTCGTTCAAATCCCCTCCCTTTGTCTCTGTATGGAGGAGCTATTTTCTTCTTACTTCCTTCTTTCTTGCCTATTAAACTTTTTCCTCCTTAAAACCACTGCATGTGTGTTCGTGTTGTTAATCCTATTGGCACAAGACCAAGAACTCTGGAGTTCCTCCAGTCATCAGAGCCATATCAAAACTACAAAGGAAAATAAAAGTGATAACCATAAAAGTTTAAGGAGTGGCCAGGCCAGGTGGCTCACACCTGTAATCCCAGCACTTTGGGAGGCCAAGGCGGGTGGATCACAAGGTTAGGAGATTGAGACCATCCTGGCCAACGTGGTGAAACGCCACCTCTACTAAAAATACAAAAATTAGCCGGGCGTGGTGGCGTGCACCTATAATACCAGCTACTTGGGAGACTGAGGCAGGGGAATCGCTTGAATCCTGAGGGGCGGAGGTTGCAGTGAGCTGAGATTTCACCACTGCACTCCAGCCTGACAACAGAGGGAGGCTCCCCCATCTAAAAAAAAAAAAAAAAAAAAAAAAACTAAGGAGAAAGGGAGAACACGCTTGTCACTTGCAGGTGTCAAGTGTCTGCTTCTGGGATACTGGCAATGTTCACCCTTGACCTAGATGATGGTTACATGGGCGTTGGCTTTATAAGTACAGTAAGTCCTCATTAATGTCCTTTTAGGTTCTTGCAGACTGCAGTTGGAAGTGAAAGGACACACAACAGGTCCTCAAATAACGTCATTTCAATCAACGTCATCATTTCGTTATAATGTTGATAAGAAAAAAAATGTGGTTTCCTTATAGGTCATTTCATTTAAAGTCAGTTTTCAAACATCTGTTGACAACATTAAGAACTCACTGTATTCATTGCACTAGATTTTGTCTTAGGCAGTTTTCTATCGGTGATATAATTCACAGTGGCAGAAAAAGATCCAATCGTGTCTCTTCTCACCTTCTTAAGACTCTCCCGCTGTTTCAGTTGCTTCCCTTTGTAGAGGGTCAAAGGGCACACACACAAGGCAGAGATGTTTAAACAGTAGAACTGACAGACATAGCCTGTGGTTGACCTGGGGAGGTGGGGGCGAGAAGTAAAGGGGATGTTGAAGCTGATGCCAGGGGGGTTAGTTTCCCTGCTGAGAAGAATGAGGACTCACTCCAGGTCTGTGCCTGGGCTTGGGCCACAGGGTTCAGACTGATGCTCCAGAAACCCTTTGGCCCCAGTCTTAATTCATTTTCTGTTATTGTAACTGAACACCACAGACTGCATAATTAATTTTTTTTAAAAAGACATTTATGTAGCTCATGGTTCTGGAGGCTGTGAAATCCAAGAGCATGGTGCCGGCATCTGGTGAGGGCCTTCTTACTAGCATGGTGGGAGGCCTTACACAGTGAGAGGACGAGAGCATGCACATCAACTCAGGTCTCTCTACCTCTTCTTGTGAAGCCTCCAATCCTATCATGGGCCCTACCCTGATGACGTCATCTCATCCTAATTACCCTCCAAAGACCCCACCCATAATGTCACCCACATATGAATTTGAGGATACAGTTTCCAACAAATGAGCCAAGATCATGCTGTTGCACTCCAACCTGGGCAATAAGAGCAAAACTCCATCTAAACAACAACAACAAAAAATAGCAGCTCCGAAACCAGTCTCCTCATGGACTTTATTAAAATGCCACTCCAGTAATCTACTGCCCTCTTAAAATTCAGCAAAGAGTTGCTACCACCTTCAGGACAAATTTTAAATGCCTTCTCTGGCCTACAGACCCTGTGTGTTGCCACCCTATCCCCTACCCTCAGCCCCTGATCTCAGCCCTACCCTTCTTGCCCAGGCTTTCCCCAGTCCTAACACTTGACAATGCTCCAGACTCCCAACAGTAGCCCACTAGCTCCTCACCTAAAACACCACACACTCGGGGAAGACAACCCTGACCTCCAGCTCCAGTCACTTTCTCCATCTCCCTAATGCCCTCTCACTTCTCCCTAGCACTTCACATTCATGATATTTTGCACAATTGTAATAGTTTACAATGATGTGTTTAATTTCGATGTCTTCCATCACATTGACAGTTCCAGGAGGTCAAGGAAACTGGTGGAATCTTTGCTCTTGGACAAAGAGCCCCTGGAGAGCAGGGCTGGAGCTCCTCCTTCGTCTCCGTCCCTAACAGAGGCAAGGGTGATGCTGGATTAAGCCTCTGCTAGGAACGAGTGATTGGTTTTTCCTCCTTATCAAGAACAGAAGCCCCTGTACCAACATCTGGACTAGGAGCCTGCTTCCCCTGAGTACAGCCTCCTTCCCTCCCTCCAGCCACTACTCCATGGAAGGCAAAAGGGAAAAGCTGCTCATTCAGAAGAAAATGTTTCTTCCCTCTTTACTGGTTGCCATGGAGACTGCTCTTCATTAACCTGGCCTGCCAGTTATCCTGCGTGAGGGAAGAGGGTAGCAAGCTCCAAGCAGGGAGGGCGTCTTTATGCATACATGCATGCATTGTTTCATCCCAGATACTCAATGAAGCTATGTCATCTAAGGGTAAGGATTCAGGATTTGAAGTCAGACACTGGATTTAAGCTCCAGTCCTGACATTCCACACAATCTTGGACCAGATATGTCACCTAGCTGCATCTCACTTTTGTCACCTGTAATGGAAGTAAAAATAGTACCTGCTTCATAGAATTGCTTGAGGATTAAGAAAGAAGAGAGAAAATAAATGCACTTAGCAGAGCATCTGACACATGGTGAGGACTCAAAAAATATAAGCTATTATTACGGATGCCTGTGACATGACAGGCACTGGAGAGACCATTGTGATAAGACCCTCCAGTTTGAGAGACTTTGCTTGTTTCTAAGTGTTTCACCTTCATGGAGTCTTCCCCACACTTTCAACCTAGTTTTCATAGAAACAACAACTCTTACCCCTTGTATTTCGTTGGTAAAAGATAGTAATTAAATTCCTTAATTACAGTAACAAATGCAACTGTTGTAAACAGGTTTGAAAGCAAGCATTTCTGACTCTTGATAAATAACTTCACTGTAGTAACAAAGTGATCAGGCAGACTAGAGCAGTATTTTGCAAACCCCAACCCATACTCCATTAGTGACCCTTGTAAAATAAATGTAGTGGGTTGTAACCATCAGGGTTATTTTTTTATTTTTTATGAAATAGAAAATAAAATCTCAGACCATATCACACACAGTCAAGTACTGTGTCATGAAACTTTTGTTTCAGTTCACATGTGTGTGTATGTGCCGGGTCTCTTATACTGAATGCTTGTTCCTTAAATACGCTGTTCTCTCGGTCAAGAAGCACACACACACACACACACACACACACACATACTCTTTGCCTGGTTAACTCATTCTCTTGGTCTCAGCTTTAAATAACATAAGTTTTGCATAGTTCTTTGATTAATTGATTACTGTTTATTTGATCCATTCATGTCTGTATCTCCCCACACACTCGATCTGAGCTCTGTGAGGGTAAGGAATGCATCTACTTTGTTGACCTTTGTGGCCCATTTTTTTAGCACAGTGCTCAATCCATCACAGGCACCTATTTGATACAATTTGGAAAGACATGAGAGAGGGAATATAGGGGAAGAGATGGAGAGTCGAGGAGACCAGGGTGACTTTAGCTAGGGTATGTAGATCTAAGATGCCTGCAGCACCCAAGAGGAGATGAGACCCAGGAGGTAGTTGGCTATACATGTCAGATGAGAGGCCCAAGCTGGGGTTGGAGGTATTAGGGGCTGAGAAAGGGCAGTGTGGTATGGTGGTTAGACATAGACACCCTAGTCCTAGACTGATGAAGTTTGAATCCTTGGCCCTGGTGTAGACTAACTGAGCGAAATTTGGGCCCAATCAAATTCTCTATTCTCAGTTTGCTTATCAATACTATATGTAGGTACAATGAGGGTGTTCGTCCATTTTCTGTTGCTATAATTGAATACCACAGACTGCATAATTTATAAAGAAAAGACACTTATTTAGCTTATGGTCTGGAGGATGAGAAGTCCAAGAGCATAGCACTGGCATCTGGTTGGCATCTGGTAAGGGCCTTCTTGCTGTGCCATACATAACATGGCAGAAGGCACTGCATGGTTAGAGGGCAAAAGTGTGCCTGTCAGCTCAGGTCACTCTTCCCCTTCTTTTAAAGCTACCAGTACCGTCATGGGGGCCCCACCCTGTTTGACTTTTTTTTTTTTAAGACGGAGTTTTTGCCCCTGTCACCCAGGCTGGAGTGCAATGGCACGATTTTGGCTCACTGCAGCCTCTGCCTCCCAGGTTCAAGCGATTCTCCTGCCTCAGCTCCCCGAGCAACTGAGATTACAGGCATGCACCACCACACTCAGCTAATTTTTTTGTATTATTAGTAGAGACAGGGTTTCACCATGTTGGCCAAGCTAATCTTGAACTCCTGACCGCAAGTGATCCACATGCCTTGGCCTACCAAAGTGCTGAAATTATAGGCCTGAGCCATCTCCTCGGCCTCTGTTTGCTCTTATCTAATGCTAATTATAATTATCTCTCAAGGGCCTCACCTCATTAACGTACTAAACGTTGGGAATGGTAGGTGGGAGGACGAATAGGAGAGATTTGTTAAAAGATACAAAGTTACAGCTAAACAGGAGTAATAAGCTTAGTATGCTATAGCAGCCTGGGATGACTAGAGTGAACAATAATACATAGTTTCAAATAGCTAAAAGGAAGATATTGACTTTTCCAATCACAGAAAAATGATAATGTTTGAGATGATGAATATGCCAGTTACCCAGATCTGATCACTCTACATTATAAGTATCAAAGCATCACTATGTGCCCCATAAATGTTTAATTACTGCTTGTCAATTTTTAAAAATTTTTTAAAGAAAATTACAAAGTAGCTCATACTTAGAAAATACTATATGTACGGGTATGTGTATACACACATATATAAAGTGATACAGATAAAATTATATATATATATGATTTACAGAATAATAAAGGCTGGGCAAGGTGGCTCATGCTTGAAATCCCAGCACTCTGGGAGGCCAAGGCAGGAGGACTTCTTGAGCCCAGCGGTTTGAGACTGCAGTGAGCCATGACTGCACCACCGCATGCCAGCCTGGACAACAGAGCAAGATCCTGTCTAAAAGCGGGTGAAAAAGAAGAAAGTAAACATCCATGTGGCTACCACCCAGCCTACAAAATGTAACATTACCTTTGAAGTCCTTTGAGCCCCTTCCTCAATACGTCCTCTTCCCCTGTCACCCTTCCAAAAATGACTACTTATTTTATTTTGGTGCTTACAATTCCTTTGCTTTCCATAATAGCTTTGTCCACAAATGTGTCTGTATATTCCTAAACCATATTATTTAGTTTTTTGCTTTTGAACTTACATGGTGTCATACTCTGTCTGCATATTGCTTTATTTTTAATCTAACGTGATATTTCTGATATTCACCTAAGTTGGGAATGGTAGGTGGGAGGAAGGAATAGGAGAGATTTGTTAAAAGGTACAAAGTTACAGCTAAATAGGAGTGATCTGGTTACAATTCACTTATTTTTCAGTGCTGTATAATATACTATAATTTGAATAAGTAACAATTTATATGTCTAAAAAATGCCACCCATATATGAATTTGGGCATTATATTTCCAACATTTGAAATTTGAGGGACATAGTCAAACCATAGCAGAGTTAATAAACTGTTTGAAACACCAGGACCTGTGCATACTAAGTGTCATATACACATCATCCTCATCATCATCCTTTGGGGGCAAATCACTGAGGCCAAAGTGGGTGAGACCACCCAGAAACGAAGAGGGTTGAAGACAGAGCCTCAAGGAACCATCATCTCAGGCTCTTGTGCGGGAGAAGTAACAAAGAAACCAACCGGGGGAGTGGGCAGCGCTCCTTTGAGGTCACCAAAAGAAGGATGAGTTGGAGAGAGCTTTATAATAGCTTATTTTGTTTGGATGCTAAGGAGAGGAGAGGCAGGCATTCCGCTGGAGGGAGGGAGGGATGCGTGGGGCAAGGCGGGGGCAGGGAGCCGGGGTGGGCGGGAGGAGGGCAGACGGGTACCCTCTGGTCTGTCCCCACTTCCAGGACGCGTTTTCTAGGGGGGCGGAGCGTGGATGGTGAGTATGGGGAACTCAGAGAGGGGCAGTGTCTTGTCACAGGAAGGGAGGATCAGGAGGGAAATTTGAAAAAAAACGTCTCTGGAAAACCCAGGGCTCCGCGCTGCCAGCCCCTGGCTCTTTCTGAAAGAACCACTGAGCAAGAGGGAAAAGCCAGGCCACTTGGCGGGATGGGCGGGGGTCCCTGCCGGCTGCGGGGCCTGGAGCCCGAGCCAGGAGGTCTCGCTGGCTGGACCTCCGCCTCCACCCCATGGGTCAGAGCAGCCTGGACCTGTTCGCGCTCCAGGGAGGGGATCCGGCGTGCGATGGGCTGGGGCTGGGCCCGCGAGGGCGGCAGCGCGGGCTGCACGCAGGATACAAAGCCAGGAGCCACGAGGCAGGAAGCTGGGCGGGGGCCGGAGCAATGAATGGGGACGCCTGAGCCAATCCGAGCGCAGCATCTGCAGCCGCGAGAGAGGGAGCCAATCAGATGCCCGGCGCGGCGGCGGGGCCGGGGACGGAGCCAATCAGCTGTGAGGATGGGCCGGGGCGGAGCCGCGCAGAGTTTCAAATCGGCTGCAGTGGGCGAGAAGCAGCTGTGCTCAGGTGTGATCAGCGTTGGTGTCGGGTGAGTGCGGGCGGGACCGTGGTGGGGCTTCTGCTCGGAGCAGGAGGGTCTCAGGTTCGGACATGCACGGCGTGGGTGTGCGTCTGGGTACCTCAAGCGTCGGATCGGAATGGGGTAGGGAGTCTGATGGGAAGGCCGGGGTCTGAGCGGGGGTACTTTGGGTCTGGCCGAGCTGGTGAAGGAGATGGTAACCGTGCCCTGGGCCCAGCACTGAAGATCGGTTGTGGAGTGTCCTGATCCTGCCTCCCCTCCTCGCCTGAGGCAGAGAGAGGAAGGAAGTTGGGATGAAAAGACAGCTGTTTTGGAAACTTGAAGTGCAGGACAGCAGAAACGCTGCTGACCCGAGACCTCTCTTCCAGGAAACATCTTCCTTTATGCACCCACACTTGCCAACTCCCCCACCACCCTGCTGCATCCCATCTGCTCCCCTGTGCCCAGGGTCTTTGTGGGGCCTGGGAATAGGGATGAAGAATGCCTTGCTGACCTGCTTTTTGCCCTCCTCCCCAGAGTGTAGTGGGCAGAAAAGACTTGGCCAGGCAGATGGCTTCTCGGTGGCAGAGCATGGGGACCTCTGTGCGCCGGAGATCTCTCCGGCACCAGGAGCAGCTGGAGGACAGCAAGGAGCTGCAGCCTATGGCCAGCCATCCGCAGACCTCCTCCCGGGCCCTGGGGTCCCTGTGCAGACAGTTCCAAAGGAGGCTGCCCCTGAAAGCCGTCAACCTCAACCTCCGCGCAGGCCCCTCCTGGAAACGCCTGGAAACCCCAGAGCCAGGGCAGCAGGGCCTCCAGGCAGCAGCTCGCTCAGCTAAGAGTGCCTTGGGTGCCATGTCCCAGGTAATACCGACAACACTAACCATCTTTTTTATGAAGGGTTTCCTTGGTGCCAGACAGCTCCTGCCTTCAAAGAGCCTCCAAGAATATAGACTCCATGAAGACAGGGACTTTGGCTACTTCACTGCTGTTTCCCCAGCATCCCAAATAGTTCCTGGCATGTATAGGTGCTCAACAAATAGTTGAATGAATGAATGAAAGCATGTCTTGGAGGAAACAGACGCTCATACTACCAGGTGATAAGAGCAGTACGTGATAGGAAATTGCAAGCAAGTAGCCAATAGCGAGGGCTCACCAAACACAAGCTTAGTCGGTGAAGGCTTCCCAGAGGAGGTGACTCCAGAGTTCACCCAGGGAAGCAAAGGTCAAGGGGTATTTAAGGCAGGGGAAACAGTGCAAGTCCAGGCCTGGAGCTGAGGGAAAACAAGATTGCCCTCTCAGCTGTGGACCCCTGAGGAGAGCCAGAATTTTAGTCTGGGAATGAGCAAAGGACACAGGGCAAGGCAGAGCAGGGAGAAAGGATATAAAGGAGCTTGGACTCTCCTGGGAGTGATCAGGAGTCCCTAGGATTCTAAAACAATGGAAAGTCTCGTCCAATTAGCATATTAGAATTTGCCCTTTAGCTACATGATGGAAAAGGGAATGGAAGCAGAGAAGCTCCTGAAGAGGCCTAAGGGTCTGGACTTGCAGGGGAAAAATTTCAGGAACTGCCTAGAAGGTTGATTAGAGGGGATTTGCTGTGGAATGACAGGTGCTGGCAGGAAGACATCCTTATATTGGATGTAAGTGTGTATGGGCCCTTTAAGGGATGCATCTTTCAACCCAGAGCTGGAGGTGTAGAGGGGTCACTTAGAACGGACAGAAGCCATTAGGATGGATAGACCTTCAGTGAGAGGACTGGAGACTGTAGAGGTTTCTCCTTGGTGTCTCATTGGGAATTCTGAAGATGAGGGTAGAGGGTGGCTGTTTCTAGACCCTCTGCAGAGAGCTCTCTGAGCCAAATGTTAGTTCTTATTTGGAAACTTTTTTTTTTTTTGATATGGAGTCTCGCTCTGTTGCCCAGGCTGGAGTGCGGTCGCGTGATCTCAGCTCACTGCAACCCCTGCCTCCCGGGTTCAAGTGATTCTCCTGCCTCAGCCTCCCAAGTAGCTGGGATTATAGATGTGTGCCACCACTCCTGGCTAATTTTTTTGTATTTTTAGTAGAGATGGGGTTTCACCACGTTAGCCAGGCTGGTCTCGATCTCCTAACTGTGTGATCCACCCAAATGCTCTCCTGGTATGCCGGGGGTGGTAGGCGGGGCGGCCTGCTCTTCTCTGGGGCCCTCCCCTACAGTCATTGGGTCAATCTGTGTCTGGAAAGAGAGTTAGACAAACAGGCTCCATGTAGTAGGGGGTCATCCTGCTGCTGACTGCTGCTGTCATATCCAGAAGCTCTGAGCTGGGTCCCTGCCGTGGACTCACTCCACAAGGAGTCGTTCACATCCCTCACCCTGGAGACTAACAGCAGCCTGTATTTATGGGACACTTGGTGGGTCTAGGGGTGGTGGTAGCTCACCCTTGTTTTTTGTTTTTTCAGGACAGGGTCTCACTCTGTCGCCCAGGCTGCAGTGCAGTGGCGTGATCTCAGTTCACTGCAACACTGCAACCTCTGCCTCCTGGGTTCAAGGGATTCTGGGATTACAGGTGCCCGCCCACATGCCCAGCTAATTTTTTTGTATTTTTAATAGAGATAGTGTTTTACCACGTTGGCCAGGCTGGTTTCCAACTCCTGACCTCAGGTGATCTGCCCGCCTTGGCCTCCCAAAGTGCTGGGATTAAAGGCATAAGCCATCACGCCCAGCCTCACCCTTGGTTTTGTCTGTGCTAACCTTTCCATTTGCCTATTCCAGAGAATCCAGGAGTCCTGCCAAAGTGGCACCAAGTGGCTGGTGGAGACCCAGGTGAAGGCCAGGAGGAGGAAGAGAGGGGCACAGAAGGGCAGTGGATCCCCAACTCACAGCCTGAGCCAGAAGAGCACCCGGCTGTCTGGAGCCGCCCCTGCCCACTCACCCACAGACCCCTGGGAGAAGGAGCATCATTGCCTCTCTCCCCGGATGGGCTCATGTGCCCACCCATTACGGCGGTCGAGGCGGGAGGCAGCCTTCCGGAGCCCCTACTCCTCTACGGAGCCCCTCTGCTCTCCCAGGCAAGTGGGACAGTTCCTTACCCTGGGGCTGGTGGCCTTTTAGCTGGGCACAATCCCTGCTCTCTGACCTCCTAGACACTAACTGGGCCCCAGGGGCTTCTGGGTACCTCCAGAGTGGCTACCTGGAGCCAGGGGCACCCTGAGCAGAGTCACAGCATGTAATTATTATTCTTATTGTTAAATGTGTATCCTGCTTTAGCAGAGATCCAGCACATGTATTTATTCATTAGAAAATGAGACAATAGAACGGGCACAGTGGCTCACACCTGTCATCCCAGCACTTTGGGAGGCTGAGGCGGGTGGATCACCTGAGGTCAGGAGTTGGAGACCAGCCTGGCCAACATGGAGAAACCCCATCTCTACTAAAAACATAAAATAAGACAGGTGTGATGGTGCACACCTATAATCCCAGCTACTTGGGAGGCTGAGGCAGGAGAATCGCTTGAATCTGGGAAGCAGAGGTTGCAGTGAGCCAAGATCGCACCACTGCACTCCAGCCTGGGTGACAGAGTGAGACTCCATCTCAAAAAAAGAGAAAACAAAACAACAACTAAATTCCTAAGGGTTTTATTTCAACTTTCCAGCTGAGCTACAGGGGGAAAGGTAGTGTGCTAGTTAAGGCTATCTGGTAGCTTTGGGCTGTTGGATTTTTCCCCACATTTCTTTGAGAGCTAGCATCTTTCTTTAGTCTCATAGGAAGCTTGAGCTGTGATTAAGGCAGGCTCTGTTTGTCCTGTTTGACAGGTAAGGAAATGGAGGTCCGGAGGGGTTTGGTGATTAGCATGGGGGACATCCTGTAGGAAGTCAAAGAGTAAAGGCTGGGGTCCAGACCGTCTGGATGTTCTGCCCCACCCATCAAGCTGGCCTGCCCTGCAGAATCTTCTAGTTTTCAGGCCCAGAAAGTGGCCCAGCACGGGGTAGTGGGTGAAGCTCATCCCAGTCCACAGACCCTGGCAGCTAGCTCCCTGTTCCCATCTCAGGGCTCCCAGGGAAGGCTGCCTACCCGCTGCCCCTGCATTGTGGCAGGTGGTCACCAGGATGCGTGTTTAAGTGACTGGGTGGCTTTGCACAGTGAAGGAGCAAACCTGGAGGCTAAAATAAGGCTCACGAACACTTCAAAAATACTCTCCACATCTGTATTCTGACCCGGTTCTGCCCCCAGAGCTAGTGAAGGACCTGAGACAATCAGTCCTTCAGGACCTTAGTTTCCCTGTCTGTAAAGGAAGAGCTGAGCTGAGCTCTGACACCATCACACCCACCCAAGCCTCCTAGTGAGCCCAAAAGCAAGTTTTGATGCTACCTGGAGGGCTGAGGCTCAGGGGGAAACTGCAAAATCCCTTGCCCATGACCTCGGCCTCATGGATTTTGATCTCTCTGTTCTTTGCTCTGAGATCACTTCCTGGAGTGAGGGTCTGGAGTGAAGCCCAGCCTGCCAGGGTCATCCGGGCCCACAGACCAGACCCTGGTACGAGCCCCGCCAGACGTTTCCAACTAGTAACTGGTGTGGGTTTTTCTTTCATTCAGTGAGTCTGACAGTGACCTAGAGCCTGTGGGGGTGGGAATTCAGCACCTCCAGAAGCTGTCCCAAGAGCTAGATGAAGTCATCATGGCAGAAGAGAGGTGAGTTGGCATCCCATGCTTCAAAGTGAAATGGCCGGAAGGGCCCCTCCAGCTTTCTTTGTAGGCAGGTGCTTGTTTTGCTCTGACCTGCTGTGTGACCCTGGGCAGTCTCTACCCCTCTCTGGGCCTCAGTCTCCCTTATCTCAAACACAAGAAGAGATAAAAACCTGGACTGGGGTGATGGTAAAGGATGCACCCTGAATGTGTGTGGTCTTCTGGGTCTTGGGCCCCCACATTTGTCCATCACTTAGAACCTCACATGTGGCTGGTTCCGTTCCTGAAAAGCCTGCCCTTCCTCCAGAACTCTCCATAGCTCCTCTGTGCCCTCCCTGCCTATGGAATTGGGAAAAGCAACATGACTGCTATGGAGTTCCTGGTCTGTCCACTCGTGACCCCATCCTGGGGGCAAGGCCTCAGTTCTGGACGTCTCCTAACTTAGGGCTCTTTCCCCACTCCACTTGTATAATGGCTGTGATGGGCTCTAAGGCTGGGTCTGATCTCATCTAGCCTAGACTGGGAGGGCCATCTCAGAGCCCACCACACTCTGAGTGGCATCCATCCCTCCCCTTCTCTCTAGTAGTGACATCGTCTCTCTCATTCATGACTGAGGAAGTGCCTGCAGGTAATGCCCACCCCCCGATATCTTTCTCACTGTCCTCCTCCACCTTATGCATGAGCAAGTTAAAGAAAAAGCCCACAGACCTAATGGGCACAGCAGAGTCGGTAGTATCTGCCTGCTACTTGAGGTCAGAGCTAACCTCACGGACCCCCATCACTAACTGAGCATGCTGGGGGCCCCGAGCAGCTACAGCCGCCTTCCAGCACCTCCCACCCTGCAATGAGCAGGGAAAGGCATCCCTGCTTCTCCTACCTGGAGCACAGTGAGGGGCACAAAGGCAGCTCTGTCTTGCAGGAAACAAGCCCTGTCTGACCGCCAAGGCTTCACACCCAAGGATGTCTGTGCTTCCCCATGCGTATCCTGGAGGAAGTCCCCAGGAGTCGTCAGTACTCCTGGGCCCCTGCTAATGAGGACCTAACAAGGGGCCTGGAGCCCCCCTGCTCCGGCTACATCTGGACCCATCGGTGACTGCCAGCCATAGCCTGAGAGTGTCTTGGGGAGAGTGTCTTGCAGAGGTGGGGAGAATTGTACCTTCTGCTTTCCCAGGGGACTCTTGAGCTTAGAAACTCATTATACACCTGACTTTGAGCTTTATATTTGCCTTATCTGTAACGTGAAGTGCTAGCATCCGACGTTTGAGAGCTCTTAGCCGTGGACCCAGGTGTCTGGTTTTGGGGGAGTCATCTGCAGAGTCACTCACCATCTGTGCTTCCGGTGCCAAGGGCTCTTGGGGACCCCACTCTCATCCCTGCTTTTCGTACCAGGGACTCAGAGGAAGGCATAGGAGATATTTCCAGGCTTAAGGCCCTGGGCTCACAGGTACCTATTTATATGCTCGATGCAGAGTGCTGTGGGTATGCCGGGAGGGGTAGCCTGTTCAAGAGCAATTTCTGCCCTTTGTAAATTATTTAAGAAACCTGCTTTGTCATTTTATTAGAAAGAAACCAGCGTGTGACTTTCCTAGATAACACTGCTTTCTCATAATAAAGACTGTTTGCCGTTGACATCTGTTCCCTTTCACTGCCAACCTCCAACGTCCCCCGCCCTCCCACACTACTCTGTGCTATAGATTTGTGGTTTGGGGTCTGGCCCTCATCTACCTCTGCTCCCAGCCAGCCTGCCTCCCAGTCCCACCCCAGGGAGAACATGTATAAGGGGAAAGGTTTCTCAACTTTGTTCAGAGCAAAACACATTGTAAAGGCAAATAAGGTTTTTATTTAAGTGACAACGTTTGAGAGCTAAAAACCAGCTCACATCAAAATCAAGACCAGTTGTAAAAATCTTTTAACTCCATAATGCTGTTTTTGTTTTGTTAGAAATCTGGTATCTTACATTAGCGTTTCTAACGGATTTTGTACAAGGCAGCCATAAAGAATATAATAAACCTTTTTCACCATGGAACCATCTGTCACAGATAATACTGAAAGTTACACACGTAGGAACAGTCAGACCACAGACAAGGTCAGGCTGGCTGCCACCACCAAGTAAACAAAGAGAAAAGGACAGTGGGGTCCGAGGGTAGGGGTCCCTGTACACAAGTCGCCCTCCTCTGGCCTGCCCCTCCTTGGTGTCACCTGCTTCTCCTTTGCCCCAAAGAGAGTGGAGTCAAATTCAGTTTTCCTCCCAAATGCCTGTTAGTTTCTCAACAAGGAGAGCAGAACCCAGGTCAGGCATCGGGGCTTGGACTTAACCGTAACTGTGGTTTTTAAGAAAGTTCCCCTAAGCCTAGAAGGAAAGGGAAGAGGGAATGTTTCTTTTGGCTGAGCCAAGAGACAATAGGTTTCCAGGGCACTTGGCACCCAAACCCCCCCAGATGGGATTTGGTGGGAAAGTTGGTTGTTTAAGGCGGGGTCAGGGCCCCCCTCCCGGGGCTGCACCTGGACTGGGTGGGAGAGTGAGGATGCAGAGGACTCTCGTGCCTCATGAACAACTCCAGGGCACAGCTATGGGTCCCAAAGGGGTAAAAATACAGTTTAAAAACCATGAGATCCAGCCTCACCTCTTCCAGAGCGCCCACCGCCGCGAATCTCTGGAATACTAGAATTCAAACACATTTATTTGCTGTAACCCAGCACCCAGACAAGAGGGCCGTTCATCCCAATGTGTGAAAGGAGTCTGCTTTTTTAAAAAATATTTTACAGAGCCGACAGGAGCCATTGAGATCTTTAGGAAAAAAACCCATGATGCTGGAAGAGCAGGTCCTGGGCTAAGGATGCACCCTGAACCCCAACAGGGCAAATGGTAAAGGAAGGTGGCAGGCAGGCCCTCGGCCACGACAGCCGCCAGATCAGGAAGAACAAACATGCCACGCAAGAAACAAGGAGCTTTGGTAAGACGGGAAGATCTGGTCCAGCTGCTGGAAAGCAGGCATACCAGAAGCTAGAAAGATTCTCTAGAAAACAGCTGGATTGGGGGTCACAGAACTACTCAAGGAGAGGCAGCGGCACCCCCTCCAGAGAACAACACAACTTGGTTCTTTTTTTCTCCAACTTCACTGGACGGACAAAACCGAACAAACCACCAGGATAGAAAGTGCATATATGCATTACACAGTTGCCGTGAAAGCTGTACTGAAACATACGCTGTCTCACCACTACATAGAACCGCATGTACACACATTCACACACACCAACTACAGCTCCAACTGTGTTCACAATATCCCACTGTACACCATCAGCATCTCACGTGTGCATTGTCAGTCAAAGCTGCAATCTTCCTACCTGCTTGGAGCCAGAACTGCTTCCAAAAGGGGTGGTGGCCCTTCTGCTGGGTTCTGTGTCCCAGCTCTGACTCCCAGAGCCATAGAACCCGGGTCACACTAACTTCAATTTCCCCAGGGATCCTGGCCCATGTGTGCTCACTCTATCTTTCTGTCTTCCTTTCTCTATCTGTCTCTCTCGCTCTCTCTCCCCACCAACCTCTCACCTAGCCTGGGGTTCTCAGGGAAGAGGGAATCTAACTGGGAGCAAAGTAGCTCATACTAAGTATTTATCATTTTAGAGTAATCAGTGGCTTCTGCAAAAAGGAAATGGTAAGAGTTTTCAAGAGTCAGACTAAGTCTGCCCAAGTATAAATCAGGATATTTTTGGGAAGGATTAGGGTTGGGGTGGCTATGCCATATGAGCTGGTGCCTTTGGAAAGCCAAGAACTGTGAAATATTAAGGTGGGGATGGGCACCTATGAACAGTAAGGAGCAGGACCACACAGGAGGCTGAGGCTGAGGCTGGTCCGCACTCCTCCCCTACAGACTCACCAGCAGCCCTGGGCTAGAGTGAAGGAGGCGGTGCCGGAAGTGGAGCAGAAGAGCTGGCAGACTGAAGACACATTTCTAGTGGAGAGAGCAGGGATGGGGGCTGGGAGCCCAGACCCCTCCAGCCCCAGGAGGGCACCCAGTTTGCCAGGCAATTCACAATGGTGGTGCCAGCTTCCCCAACAGCAGCGTCATTGGCTGCATGGGAGCCAAGAGAGGTAGACACTGAGCAGAAGCAACACTGAGCTGACACAGATGCCTGCTGTGGACACAGACGTCTGAAATTGCTGGGACCGGCCTCAGAGGTGGCCCATGGGGGCTCAGAGGCCACCTGGGCAGCCCCACACAGGTGTGGGCCTGGGCCAGGGAGTCTGGGGGCCAGGGGATGCAGGAAACCAATGCCCAGGCTGAGGCTCAGCAGCAGGAGGGCCTGGGCCGGCTTTAGGGGCCCCAGAAGGGCCAAGACCTGCCGACCTCAGGGGACTACCCAGGAGGAGAGTATGGGCACAAACTGAGTGGCAGGGGAAAGGGAAGAGAATACAACAGTTGGAGCCAAACTTCTAGGAACCCCTAGAACCCCAGAATCTCTGCTCTATGCCCCCAGGAGCCAAAAAGAATAAATGGGTCCTGGCAGAGCTGGGGGTAGGGGGAGCCAGATCATTTGGCCGGAGATGGAGGTGGGTTGTCCCTGGGACACCCAGTTTGGGCATCAGTGCAAGGCAAACCAACTGCACCTCTCCATGGAGGCGGGATCCCTTCCCAGCCGGCCCAGACCCCATCTCCCAGGCTGTGTGAAAGGCATGGGTCACAGGACATTCTGAGGGGCCCTTAGACCTGAAAAGCCTCAACGGGCCAAATTCCAGGACACGCTGGAGTCAAAGACTCACCCCAATCTCAGCTAGGGGATCCCTCCAATAACAGAAGGGGCCCAGAGAGGGCAAGCAACCAGCTCAGGGGCTCACAGCCAGCCCAGCTGAGCCAGAGCCCAAGGCTGCAGTCTCCCGAGGGAGGGCATGAGGCAGGGCTCCGGGAAGAGGAACCCCTGGCCCCCAGGGCCACAGGGAAATGGTGAGGACACTTAGGACATGGGGGGTGGGGGGCTGGGGACAATGGACAGCCACAGGACAGACCGTCAGCACCAGACTCCACCTCCCCAGGGTGTGGACAGAGACGGCATTAAGATGAGCTGGGGGATGCGCTCACTCCCAGAAAGTGGCCATCTTGCCATAAGAGCGCCAACCCAAACAAGACCCAGGGCCACAGGGAGGGTGGGCACGCATGCCACTCACGCCTCCACAAACCAGCTGAGAAGCTGTGCCTGCCAGCGGCGCTGGGTCCCGGGGCTGGGGCTGCCCCTTGAGGGCCTGCCCAGCTCACTGTGAAGCCTGGGGACTGAGGATGGTCGACTTTGCCCAAACGCTCCAGCTCCGGGCAAGCCTGCCCCCAGGATGACACAAACAAGAACCCTACTCGGGCATGCGGTCGCAGGCACATGGGAGGCAGCAGCGGCTGCAGGCTGCATCGAGACCCCTGGATCTCACCCCATCGCAGCTCAGGGAGCCCCCGAGGCCGGGCAGGGTCCCTCCCCGCTCTGCTCGGACACTGCTGGACAGACACGGGAGGGAAAAAGCAGGAAAACCCCTGTGTCGGGGAGAGGGCCGCCCCTCCAGTCCCCGCAGGCAGCCTGGTTGGGCGCCCCCTCCCTGCTCTGAGCACGGCCCGCCCCTCAGGGCACCGACTCGAACTTGGGGGGCCCACGTGCCCAGCTGAGCGCAGGCAGCGGTCGCTCGTGGTCCTTGTCGGACTCGGGCTGGCTCTGGGCCCGCTCGGGCTTGGGGTTGGCGGCAGGCGGGTCGGGCTGCTGCACCGACATGGTTCTGCGCAGGTGGTTGCGCTTCCGCAGGAACTCCGGCTGCGCGTGGAGCCCGAAGCTGCCCTTGCGAAGGATCATGCGTGAGTTGTTCTTCTTGGGACGCGAGCGGTGGCTGGTCTCCAGCACTGCCAGGTGTGCTGCGTAGCCCTCGCTCAGGAACTGCAAAGGGGGCGGGGCGTCGTGGTGGCGGACTAGGGTTCGTATTGAACGCAGGAGTGGCTAGGGTGGGGTGGGGAGGAGGGGGGTTAGTTGTGGAAGGTATATGAGGGTGGGAGTGGGTTAGGCTGGGGTAAGTTGGGGCGGGATGGGGAGTGG